>JXCR01095979.1:6026-22473 GCA_002079205.1 Phalaenopsis hybrid cultivar | reverse complement strand
GAAGATATAATAATAGGTAATGTAGATGAGTTTCCTAAAAATACATACTTCAAGTGGCTAGGTAGTATTTTTAACTCAAGTTCAGGTGGTTTTATAATTGATGAGAATAGATTTTTATCGGCATTTTTTGTAATATCCAACATCTCAAATCTTTCCTGAGCATAATCTAACTCTTCATTTTCTAATTTGTCCAAAATAACTTCCTCACTCTTTTCAAATTATTCCTTTTCTACAAAATGTTCTTCTTCTTCAAAATGCTTTTTGTCTTCAATTCTTTAAAATGTTCTTTCAATAGATGTTCACTAATTTCCATGCAAAAACATTCATTATCTCTTTCAACAGTTGTTCATTTAGTAGATGTTCAATAATTTTCATGCGAAAACATTCATTATCTCTTTCAACAGCGTGGTATTTCATAGATTTCGCAATGTTAAAAGTCACATCTTGATCATTAACTCTCATAGTTAATTCCCCTTTTTGAACGTCTATCATAGCTTTTCCAGTAGCTAAAAATGGTCTCCCTAGAATAATAGGCATTTCTTTATCTTCCTCCATTTCTAAAACAATGAAATCCACATGAGAGATAAATTTATCCACTTTTACTAACACATCTTCTATGACTCGCTTAGGATATGTAACTGAATGATCTGCTAACTGTAGAGTTACAAAAGTAGGTAAGCTTCTCCTAATCCTAATCTTTTAAAAATTGATAGAGGCATAAGATTATTGCTGGCTCTCAAATCACATAAAGCTCTTTCATAAAAATTTTCACCAATAGCACATGGTATAGTGAAATTGCCAGGATCTTTTAATTTTTTAGAAAGCTTTTTCTGAATAATTGCACTACACTCTTCGCTAAGTGCAACAATTTCATTATCCGTGAACTTTCTTTTCTTGTTCAGAATAACTTTCATAAATTTCAAATAATTGGGCATTTGCTCTAAAGCTTCTACGAAGGGAATATTCACTGTTAATTTCTTAAAAATTTCTAAAAATTTTGGATAATTTTTTATTCTGTTTGTGTTGCTTCAATCTTTGAGGAAACGGTGGTGGAGGTTTCTCCGCAGTAATTTTCATTGGTGCAAATGGATACTCTAAATCTGGGTACTCATAATCCTTCTCTTTTTCAGTATCCACTTTTTCTTTTTCAGTTTCTATTTCTTTTTGCACCATTGTTTCCAATTCTTTTTCATTTCGTAATTGTATCGCTTTGATGTTTCTTTTCCTTGATCTTTAGGATTTGGTTCCACAGTACTAGAAAAAGTTCCTAATGTTCGGTTAAAAAACGCAGTAGCGATATGTCCCAATTGGTTTTCAATATTCTTAATAGCAGTTCCTTGATTTCGTAATTGATTTCCTTGAATTTGTAATTGATTTTCTTGATTATGCAATTGTTGACCCATGTTTAATATTAGCTCTTCCTTAGATAACTTCTTCTCCTTAATTTGAGTATTACTGTTAAATCCTGGAGGATAAGAAGGTCTATAGTTAACATTTTCTTGGTTGGATGAATTTTCTAATGGGTTCACTGAGTTGTTTGCCCATTATTGATTTGTAGCAGAATTGTTATTCCAATTAAAATTTGGATGACTCTTCCAACCTGGGTTATAATAATTTGAATAAGGACTATTAATAGCATTTAAGGTCTCATATGAAGGTTGAACATCCACAAATTGCCCAGATAAAGTCTCTTCCATCATAGGAGGTGTTGGAGAATAATTCATCTCATAATAATCTAATTTCTTTGATATTGCAGAATTCTGTGAAGCTAACATAGATATTACATCAGAATCATAGATACTAGCTACTCTTTTAGGATTTACCCGCTCAGAAGGCCATTGAAAATTGTTGGTAGTCATCTCTTCTATTAATGAATAAGTCTCATCAAAAGGTTTTGACATTAAAGAACCACTAGTCGTTCTCTTCTATTAATGAATAAGTCTCATCAAAAGGTTTTGACATTAAAGAACCACCAGCCGCAATTTCTATTAATGAATAAGCCTCGCAAAAAGTTTTGACATTAAAGAACCACCAGCCGCAACATCATAATCGATCTAAGAGATCCCACTAATCCATTATAAAAAGTTTGAATTATCAACCAATCTGGTGACAATCAAAGAGATCCCACTAATCCATTATAAAAGGTTTGAATTATTAACCAGTATGGTAACGAATGATGGGAGATCCCACTAATCCATTATAAAAAGTTTGAATTATCAACCAATCTAGTAATGAATGATGAGAACATATCCCACTAATCCATTATAAAAGGTTTGAATTATTAACCAGTCTGGTAACGAATGATGAGGGTTCCCACTAATCCATTATAAAAAGTTTGAATTATCAACCAATCTGGTAACGAATGATGAGGGTGATTTGACTCACTCAATCACTCCCCGGCAATGGCGCCAAAAGTTTGACAACGACTTTTTATATGCAAAAAAATATAAGATAAACATGGACGTAATAAATATTCAATAATTGTAAAGTCACACTTATCAACGCAAGTATACGTATCGATCAGATTTAATTCCTCAGCAACTGCACCAAAACTTAATAACAGTTATAGATTCGATAAAGATTTACTCACTCAATCACTCCCTGACAACGGCGCCAAAAACTTGACAGTGACTTTTTATATGCTTAAAATATAAGATAAATATGGATGAAACGGCGCCAAAAACTTCACAGCGACTTTATATATGCTTAAAATATAAGATAAATATGGACAGATTTAATACTGCTGCTAAAAGATTTAATTCCTCAGCAACTGTACCAAAACTTAATTACAGTTATGGATTCGATAAAGATGGATGTATATAATATTCAATAATTGTAAAGTCACACTTATCAATGCAAGTATACGTATCGCTCAAGTAATATTGGGCTCTAATGGAGTCCTATATATCGATCTNCACAATATAGTTAACAATATCAGCATACCATGGTTTTTTCCACTCATTAATATTATAAAGTTGTTCATCAAGGAAACTGTCTATAATTTCATTGTTAGTGTCAGATAATCCTTAATTTTCTAATCTTGACAAATGATCAGCAATTTACTAATTAGTTTCCTTTCTATCAATAACCACAAGATCAAATTCTTGCATTTCCATCTAATTAACCTTGGTTTGGCATCCTTCTTTTGCATCAGATATTTAATAGCAGAGTGACCAACCTTGGTTTAGCATCCTTCTTTTGCATCAGATATTTAATAGCAGAGTGATCAATATGCACAGCGCATTTAGCTCCAATTAAATAAGATCTGAATTTATCTAAAACATACACAATTGCTAGTAATAGCTTCAATTAAATAAGATCTGAATTTATCTAAAGCATACACAATAGCTAGTAACTCTTTTTTAATAACAATATAGTTAATTTGTGCATCATTAAGAGTTTTACTAGCGCAGTATATAACTTTAAAAGTCTTTTCATACATTTGTCCAATAACAGCTCCAATAGCATAATCACTAGCATCATACATCAGTTCAAATGGTTTATCCTAGCTAGGTGAAACTATAATTGTNCTTTTTTGCATCTTTTTGCTCCAATGGCCCTAATTCATCATTCCTGCAACAAAACATCAAAAATACTTTTCTTTAAAGTGTAATATCATTAAAAACAATATAAAATATGTATGAAAATTTCAACATATTTTCCTTGGGTCAGCATCCAAAATTGTTCAAAAGGAATGTAAAGAAGATTGTAAACCAACACCTAATCCAATGGCAATAACACAACCTACTGCAACTAAACTACAATAACCATTTGCCAACCAACGTCAATATCGTCAACTTCTCAGTTCCGTACAATGCTTAACACTCACAAGGTCGGACATAAACATTTCAGTAAACACACTTTCTCAACACTTGTAGGAACCACTATGCTCTCATTTTCAACAACTTAATTGACTACTTCAGTACATTAAAGGAACATTAAACATTGGGCTTCCAATTCAGCAAGGAACTCTTCTCCTTCACAACTATTTTGTATCTAGTTGGGCTAGCGATCAGTGGGACCCGTTCTTTCATCAGTTATTGTTCTTTTCTCGGTCCAAATTTGATCTCTTACCAAGTCAAGAAAAAACCTGTAGTTGCTCTTTCCTCAACTAAAGTAGAGTATAGAGCATTTTCTGTCGCAGCCACAGATGTCATTTGGCTACGGCGCTTACTTCTTAATCTTCAAGTAGCGGTTGCAACCCCAATCACAATTTATTGTGATAATACTCTAGCTCTAGCAATCGCTACCAATCCCATTTTTCATGGCAGGACTAAGCATATAGAAATTGATTATCATTTTATTAGAGAAAAAATTCTCTCCAAAGAGGTAGAATTCAAACACATTCTTACGAATGAACAGAAGACAGTTGTATTCACCAAGCCTCTACCAACACCGCACTTTCTTCTTCTTCGTACCAAGCCGACACTACAACCAAGCAGTATCAGCTTGAGGGAAGATAATAACAAATTATATGGATCTGCAACAGTATAACTTCCACTATCTATATTTAGTCTATTATAGTCTTACCACTTACATCTAGATTACTCCATGTTGTATATATCCATCATTAGTAGAGAGTAGTAATATATGTGAATTTACTGNCAAGAACACTCCTCGAAGTTCCTCTGAATCTCTTCCTTTCTTTACAGCACATAGAATTCCTCTTCGAAGTAGGAAGGAAGAAGAAATCTCTCACTTTCCCTCCACTCTTACAATCTCTCAATGAATTCCTCACAATTTAGACACTAGTAAATTCTCTATACACTAATGGAACCTCTCTAACCTCCAGGACCTCTCTAATATTCGGCCAAAATATTCTTTTAAAGTTGTGGATGAGTTTTCCCAAGAGTTGCCTAAACATCCCTTCAAAATTTGGCCTTATCCAAAGCTTGATTAGGCATAACCGCCGAGCTTACCGTCGGCGGCCTCAAGGGCGCCGTCGGCAGACTTCTGAAGAATTTTGTCCTGTAGCCTCGGGAAAACCTCATCGTCGGTGGGGTCGAGGGCGTCATCGGCGGCCTAGTTCAAATTTCTACATTTTGGTCCTTTTCGCTCCAAACTCGCTCTTTTTTGCATCTTTTTGCTCCAATGGCCCTAATTCATCATTCCTGCAACAAAACATCAAAAATACCTTTCTTTAAAGTGTAATATCATTAAAAACAATATAAAATAGGTATGAAAATTTCAACATATTTTCCTTGGGTTAGCATCCAAAATTGTTCAAAAGGAATGTAAAGAAGATTGTAAACCAACACCTAATCCAATGACAATAACACAACCTACTGCAACTAAACTACAATAACCATTTGCCAACCAACATCAATATCATCAACTTCTCAGTTCCCNTCAAGTGGCTAGGTAGTATTTTTAACTCAAGTTCAGGTGGTTTTATAATTGATGGGAATAGATTTTTATCGGTATTTTTTGTAATATCCAACGTCTCAAATCTTTCCTGAACATAATCTAATTCTTCATTTTCTAATTTGTCCAAAATAACTTCCTCACGCTTTTCAAATTATTCCTTTTCTACAAAATGTTCTTCTTCTTTAAAATGCTTTTTGTCTTCAAAATGTTCTTTAAAATGTTCTTTCAATAGATGTTCACTAATTTCCATGCAAAAACATTCATTATCTCTTTCAACAGTTGTTCATTTAGTAGATGTTCAATAATTTTCATGCGAAAACATTCATTATCTCTTTCAACAGCGTGTATTTCATAGATTTCGCAATGTTAAAAGTCACTTCTTGATCATTAACTCTCATAGTTAATTATATATTTCATAGATTTCACAATGTTAAAAGTCACATCTTGATCATTAACTCTCATAGTTAATTCCCCTTTTTGAACGTTTATCAAAGCTTTTCCAGTAGCTAAAAATGGTCTCCCTAAAATAATCGGCATTTCTTTATCTTCCTCCATTTCTAAAACAATGAAATCTACAGGAGTCTAAAATGATAGGTATTTCTTTATCTTCCTCCATATCTAAAGCAATGAAATCCATAGGAAATACAAATTTATCAACTTTTACTAACACATCTTCTATAACTCCCTTAGGATATGTAACTGAACGATTTGCAATTTATCAACTTTTACTAACACATCTTCTATAACTCCCTTAGGATAAGTAACTGAAGGATCCGATTTATCAACTTTTACTAACACATCTTCTATAACTCTCTTAGGATATGTAACTGAACGATCTTTTTATCAACTTTTACTAACACATCTTCTATAACTCCCTTAGGATAAGTAACTGAACGATCCGCTAACTAAAGAGTTTATTTCTTTATCTTCCTCCATATCTAAAACAATAAAATCCATAGGAAAGATAAATTTATCTATAATTTCCTTATCTTTCTCCATATCTAAAACAATGAAATCCACAGGAAAGATAAATTTATCAACTCTTACTAACACATCTTCTATAACTCCCTTAGGATATGTAACTGAACGATCCGCTAACTGTAGAATTACTAACACATCTTCTATAACTCCCTTAGGATATGTAACTGAATGATCCGCTAACTGTAGAGTTACAAAAGTACCACATCTTCTATAACTCCCTTAGGATATGTAACTGAACGATCCACTAACTGAAGAGTTACAACAGCTATAACTCCCTTAGGATATGTAACTGAATGATCTGCTAACTGTAGAGTTACAGAAGTAGGTAAGACTTCTCCTAATCCTAATCTTTTAAAAATTGATAGAGGCATAAGATTAATGCTGGCTCTCAAATCACATAAAGCTCTTTCATAAAAATTTTCACCAATAGCACATGGTATAGTGAAACTATCAGGATCTTTTAATATTTTAGAAAGCTTTTTCTGAATAATTGCACTACACTCTTCGCTAAGTGCAACAATTTCATTATCCGTGAACTTTCTTTTCTTGTTTAGAATAACTTTCATAAATTTCAAATAATTGGGCATTTGCTCTAAAGCTTCTACAAAGGGAATATTCACTGTTAATTTCTTAAAAATTTCTAAAAATTTTGGAAAATTTTTTATTTTGTTTGTGTTGCTTCAATCTTTGAGGAAACGGTGGTGGAGGTTTCTCCGCAGTAATTTTCATTGGTGTAAATGGATACTCTAAATCTGGGTACTCATGATCCTTCTCTTTTTCGGTATCCACTTTTTATTTTTCAGTTTCTATTTCTTTTTGCACCATTGTTTCCAATTCTTTTTCACTTCGTAATTGTATCGCTTTGATTGTTCTTTTCCTTGATCTTTAGGATTTGGTTCCACAGTACTAGAAAAACTCCTAATGTTCGGCTAAAAAACACAGTAGCGATATGTCCCAATTGGTTTTCAATATTCTTAATAGCAGTTCCTTGATTTCGTAATTGATTTCCTTGAATTTGTAATTGATTTTCTTGATTATGCAATTGTTGACCCATGTTTAATATTAGCTCTTCCTTAGAAAACTTCTTCTCCTTAATTTGAGTATTACTGTTAAATCATGGAGGATAAGAAGGTCTATAGTTAACATTTCCCTGGTTGGATGAATTTCCTAATGGGTTCATTGGGTTGTTCGAGGATAAGAAGGTCTATAGTTAACATTTCCTTGGTTGGATGAATTTTCTAATGGGTTCACTAGCTCTTCCTTAGATAACCTCTTTTCCTTAATTTGAGTGTTACTGTTAAATCCTGAAGGAAAAAAAGATCTATAGTTAACATTTCCTTGGTTGGATGAATTTCCTAATGGGTTCACTGGGTTGTTTGTCCTTCCATAGATAACTTCTTCTCCTTAATTTGAGTATTATATAAGAAGGTATAGTTAACATTTTCTTGGTTGGATGAATTTCCTAATGGGTTCACTGAGTTGTTTGCCCATTATTGATTTGTAGCGGAATTGTTATTCTAGNTTTGGTCATTTTCGCTCCAAATTCGCACCTTTTTGCATCTTTTTGCTCCATTGACCCTAATTCATCATTCCTACAAAAAACATCAAAAATACCTTTCTTTAAAGTGCAATATTTTTAAAAACAGTATAAAATAAGTATGAAAATCTCAACATATTTTCCTTTGGTCAAATAACTGCAAGAGAAAGTAACTCTAGCCTAAAACTTACTTGCAATAATATTAAACTAAAGAAGAAGTGTTCTATTTTTGAAATTTATGTTTTTCTTCCTTCCCTCAAACTTAATTTTTAACTTGTATAACATTCAGTACAAAAAATATAAGCAGGAAGAAAAACAGTTCAAAAATTTTATCTACCACAAATGTTTATAAAAAATATCTACAAGTATTCATCAAGACAGAATAATTTACAATAAAAAGTAAATTTAAACTAAACATGCCAGAATAAAATTGAACTAAAGAAAGGTCTAAAAAGCATAACATGAGTCAACATAGGAATAAATACTTAACTGTTCTCCTATTTCTTTATATTGTTGTATGATACACCAAAAATATATGCATTTTTAGACCCATATTTTGTACTCATTTTTTGGTGATATTGTGCTTTAATGGAAGGTATTTTTATGTTTTTTTGCAGGTTATTAATTTTTAGGACTTGAAGTAAAAATGAAGCAAAAATGATGGAATTAGGAGTTAAAATGACATTTTTGAAGAAATACTCAGCGTCGATGGCACAAAATTATAGAATGGCTGATAGATTTTACTCAGCACCGTCGGCGCTACTTCGACGCCAGAAGTAGTGCCGACGACACCATTTGACAGAGTGCAACAAAATTAAATACGTGACACTGATGCCGACGACGCCAGATTGGGCGCCGACGGCTCCAATGTAAGTTCAGACCCTGTTTTTAGAAGATTCGATGAATTTCAGTGCTTTTTGAAGGGTTTCTAGATGCACTTATTGGAGAACCGGCTCTAGGCTCTATTTGGGGCAAAAAATGATCAGAAAAGGCGCTCCTCTTCATTCCAACTTGCTCATTTTTGCCACACTTGGCCTCCATACACTTTTTCCATCTTCATTCCACCACCATTCAGAAGTCTATTAGTTGTTTATTTTTAAGAGTTTAGAGTTTTGTGGTGAGATTAAGTGTGAATTCTTCTCTAAGAGTGTTGGAGAAGGAGAAAAGTGAGAGATTTCTTCTTCCTACATTTCTTAGAAGAGGCTACAAGGGATTTTCTTTAAGAAATNAATTAAAGAATGAGTCTTATGATAACGACAGAATTTATTAAGAAAAATTAAAGTTATGGCATGATCGGAAGACTAACCAAAAGCACTTGGAACCATAAGAAGAAGTCTTACTTTACAACATTAGGTTAAAATCATTTCCGGGGAAATTGAAGTCTCGTTGGTTAGGGCCATTTACTGTGACTCAAGTTTATACTTACGGAGCTATTGAAATTGAATATCAGAAAATGAGAGCTAGATTTAAAGTCAATGGACATAGATTAAAACAAAATTATGAGGGTAAAAGATCAAATTTTAAAGGAGTTTTAATGATTAGACATAGATTAAAACCTTATTATGAGGGTAATAGACCAAATTTTAAAGAGGTTTTAATGATCAGTCGATTTAACACCTGAATAGGTTGGGCCTGATGAAACTAAACCAAGCGCTTTATGGGAGGCAACCCATATTTATCTTTACTTTATTCGCAATTATAGTAGTTGCAAGCGCTTTATGGGAGGCAACCCATAGTTATCTTTATTTTTATTGCAATTATAGTGTTTTTAGCTTTATGGGAGGCAACCCATATTTATCTTTACTTTATTCATGATTATAGTAGTTTTTATTTGAAATTATTGCTAGTTTATGGTAGTATTAAGCTCTACTATTCTTATTTATCCTTAAAACATCTTAAAATTTGGATCCATGAAGAAAAATTGGAACACATTCGAACCAGAGCGAAACTGTGAAAATTTTGCCTTGGCCGTCGACGGCGCCCTCGACGCCGCCAACGGCGGCTTTTTTCCGAGAGTCCAGACAAAATTAATACAGAAGTGCGCCGACGGCGCCCTCGAGGCCGCCGACGGCGAGATCAGTAAGATGACGATTTCTTGTGTTCGAGTGGCGGTTTTTGACATNCAACGGCGGCTTTTTTCCGAGAGTCCAGACAAAATTAATACAGAAGTGCGCCGACGGCGCCCTCGAGGCCGCAGACGGCGAGATCGGTAAGATGACGATTTCTTGTGTTTGAGTGGCGGTTTTTGACAATTTTTGGGCGGGAATAGTCTTTTTAAACTCAAAATTTCAAATTCTAATTCATATTTTCTCTCCAAAAATGAAGTGAAACTCTACTAATTCCATTCCTATGGCATCCAATTCCCCTGATAAACCCAAAATGCGAGTTTTCAATCGGCAGAAGTTTATTAGTGCGGAAGCGCAACGAATCTTCAACAAGTTGCTGAAGAATAAATGATTAATCAAAGAACGAGGATTCGTGAATCACGGATTGAATAATCTCACAATGGATATTGAAGAAACGATAGTGCGGCAAAGATGAGAAGTGTTGTGCTACACTATTGTCGTCGTGATGGTCCCAGTGGTNAGAAGTTTATTAGTGCGGAAGCGCAACGAATCTTCAACAAGTTGCTGAAGAATAAATGATTAATCAAAGAACAAGGATTTGTGAATCACGGATTGAATAATCTCACGATGGATATTGAAGAAACGATAGTGCGGCAAAGATGAGAAGTGTTGTGCTACACTATTGCCGTCGTGATGGTCCCAGTGGCAAAAGAATTTTATGCAAATTTACATGGAATCAACCAAGGTGTTGTTTAGGTGCGAGGAAGATGGATCACTTTCACTCCTGCACGGATCAACAAATTAAATATGATAGAAAATGTTGTTGTCTGCCATTATTCCAATTTTGTCCCAATGAGAAACAAGATGAATGAGATTTACCAGTATTTAACGGACGAAACTAACGGTTGGGAAACAAGAGAAAACGGGTATGTTAGCTTTTTTGCAGCATNGTTTAGGTGCGAGGAAGATGGATCACTTTCACTCCTGCACGGATCAACAAATTATATATGATAGAAAATGTTGCTGTCTGCCATTATTCCAATTTCGTCCCAACGAGAAACAAGATGAATGAGATTTACCAGTATTTAACGGATGAAACTAACGATTGGGAAACAAGAGAAAACGGGTATGTTAGCTTTTTTGCAGCATTCCTAAATCCCGTTTTTAAACATTGGCACTTTTTCATTTTTGCGAAACTGTTACCGACAATGAAGATCAGTAAAGTTTCTAAAGAAAGTGTTNCAACAAGTAAATAACTTATCTCTAATTTCTCCCCAAGAACACTCCTTGAAGTTTCTCTGAATCTCTTCCTTTTTTTACAACACACAGAATTCCTCTAGCAAGGAGGAACAAATCTCTCACTTTCCCTCTACTCTTACAATCACTCAAAGAATTCCTCACAATTGTTACACTCTAATGGTAACCTCCAAGGCCTCTAGCACACTTTAGACTTCCTAGACTACCTCCTCTCTTCTCCATTTTTGGATAAAATGTTCTTTTAAAGTTGTAGATGAGCTTTCCCAAGAGTTGCCTAAACATCCCTTCAAAATTGGCCTCATCCAAAGCTTGAGTAGGCATAACCGTCGATCTCGCCGTCGGCGGGCATCTAGATAATTTTTGTCCTGTAGTCTCGAGAAAATCTCACCATCGGCGGCGTCGAGGGCGTTGTCGGTGGCCTAGTTCAAATCTTCACATTTTGGTCTTTTTCGCTCCAAATTCGCTCTTTTTTGTATCTTTTTGCTCCAATGACCCTAATTCATCATTCATGCAACAAAATATCAAAAATACCTTTCTTTAAAGTGTAATATCATCAAAAACAGTATAAAATAGGTATGAAAATCTCAACATATTTTCCTTTGGTCTGTCCACTAGATTGGATACTGCATTATGGGCTTACAGAACTGCTTATAAAACTCTTATTGGAATGACTCTTTACAGACAGATTTTTGGAAAGACTTGTCACTTACCAGTAGAATTGAAGCATAAGGCATATTGGGCGATTAAAGAATTCAATTATAATTTGAAAGATACTGGTAAGAAGAGATTTTTACAATTAAATAAATAGGAAGAATTAAAGAATGAGTCTTATGATAACGACAGAATTTATTAAGAAAAATTAAAGTTATGGCATGATCGGAAGACTAACCAAAAGCACTTGGAACCATAAGAAGAAGTCTTACTTTACAACATTAGGTTAAAATCATTTCCGGGGAAATTGAAGTCTCGTTGGTTAGGGCCATTTACTGTGACTCAAGTTTATACTTACGGAGCTATTGAAATTGAATATCAGAAAATGAGAGCTAGATTTAAAGTCAATGGACATAGATTAAAACAAAATTATGAGGGTAAAAGATCAAATTTTAAAGAGGTTTTAATGATCAGTCAACCTGAATAACACCTGAATAGGTTGGGCTGACGACGTTAAACCAAGCGCTTTATGGGAGGCAACCCATATTTATCTTTACTTTATTCACTATTATAGTAGTTTTTATTTGAAATTATTGCTAGTTTATGGTAGTATTAAGCTCTACTATTCTTATTTATCCTTAAAACATCTTAAAATTTGGATCCATGAAGAAAAATTGGAACACATTCGAACCAGAGCGAAACTGTGAAAATTTTGCCTTGGCCGCGATGGCGCCCTCGACGCCGCCTACGGCGGCTTTTTTCCGAGAGTCCAGACAAAATTAATACAGAAGTGCGCCGACGGCGCCCTCGAGGCCGCCGACGGCGAGATCAGTAAGATGACGATTTCTTGTGTTCGAGTGGCGGTTTTTGACATTTTTTGGGCGGGAATAGTCTTTTTAAACTCAAAATTTCAAATTCTAATTCATATTTTCCCTCCAAAAATGAAGTGAAACTCTACTAATTCCATTCCTATGGCATCCAATTCCCCTGATAAACCCAAAATGCGAGTTTTCAATCGGCAGAAGTTTATTAGTGCGGAAGCGCAACGAATCTTCAACAAGTTGCTGAAGAATAAATGATTAATCAAAGAACGAGGATTCGTGAATCACGGATTGAATAATCTCACAATGGATATTGAAGAAACGATAGTGCGGCAAAGATGAGAAGTGTTGTGCTACACTATTGTCGTCGTGATGGTCCCAGTGGTAAAAGAATTTTATGCAAATTTACATGGAATCAACCAAGGTGTTGTTTAGGTGCGAGGAAGATGGATCACTTTCACTCCTGCACGGATCAACAAATTATATATGATAGAAAATGTTGCTGTCTGCCATTATTCCAATTTCGTCCCAACGAGAAACAAGATGAATGAGATTTACCAGTATTTAACGGATGAAACTAACGATTGGGAAACAAGAGAAAACGGGTATGTTAGCTTTTTTGCAGCATTCCTAAATCCCGTTTTTAAACATTGGCACTTTTTCATTTTTGCGAAACTGTTACCGACAATGAAGATCAGTAAAGTTTCTAAAGAAAGTGTCATTTTGAATTACTACATCCAAATGGGACTGCTGATCGACATTGGATCTATAATTTTGAAGTCGGTGTTGGGCCTGATCATTCACGGATCAACTTATGGGCTTGGACACCCCTCCACAATTTTCTCACTTTGCAGTCCGTTCCGAGTGTCCTATGAGAATTGGGAAAAGGTACTGCTGCCTTGAAAGCCTTTGGATCCAATTGATAGATTCCTATCATTTGAAAATGAAAATGACATGGCTATGATAGTTGATCAATCATCTCAGAATTCACTGCTAGTTCAACCCTTAATTCATGACAAGTCTTTGGTGATCCTGCGCCGAATCAAGAAGTTGGAAAAGGAGGTACAGAATGTCATGAATGCAATTAATAATATCTTTGATTTCTTCGATCATCTAGACTGGAGGATGAAGGAACATTTTGAACATTCTGGACATTTAGACAATAGTTTGATACAACTGATGAGGAGGATGAGATTAATTAAGGAGGATTCTACTGAAGAATTTCCATTCCGAGACTTCTATAACCTCTTCATTCATGTGCAATCAATGGGTGATCTCAAAGGAGAATTGGGTACCGAGTCTGAGGATTAGTAGATTTATATTACTATATATATGTCTATCTATGTATTTTGATTTGAACTTTGTATTTGCTTTGCTTTAAAATTATGCATATAGATCTCTGTATAGTTGAGAATAAGCATAGGATGTTTTGTTTTCAGCGTTTTGAGTGTTGTGGCTTGGATTGCGATGCTGAATTAATGTATTGAGGTTGAGAAAATATCAGATACTTAGGTGTGTTATGTAACATATATTGTACCCCTTGGAATTTATATATAAACGTGATGTTTTGTGTTGTGAAAGTTTATATGTGCTAAGTACATCATTTAGTTACTTAAAATTATGTCTATAATGATTAAATAGATTTCTTTTAGGCTTGGAATTAATCAAAATTGCAAAAATTCTGAATTTGGACAAAATCAATAGAGCTCGCCGACGGCGCCTCGGCGCCGCTGACGACGCCTTCGACGCCGCTGCCGACAGGATTTTCTTGAGACTTAGGATTTAAATTCCAATTAAGCGTGCCGACAGCGCCATCAAACCCGCCGACGGTGAGATCACAAAAAAACACCTTTAATC
This sequence comes from Phalaenopsis hybrid cultivar, assembly GCA_002079205.1. Classification (NCBI taxonomy): domain Eukaryota; kingdom Viridiplantae; phylum Streptophyta; class Magnoliopsida; order Asparagales; family Orchidaceae; genus Phalaenopsis; species Phalaenopsis hybrid cultivar. Next base: position 7,936 of record JXCR01095979.1, on the reverse strand, counting down.
GCAATTTTGACCAATCAACCACCACTATTCATCATCCCCTTCCTCTTAAAAAAGCCATTTTTCGACTTAGGGCTTGAGAGATCTTGAATTGGGAGGCAATTTCAAGGCTTTTTGACATCAAATTTGATCATCTCTAGGTAAGAGCTTCACTCCAAGCTAAAAATATTTGATTTCCACCATGAATTTCTCCCATATTGAGGAGATCCAAAAAATTTGGGAAGAAATTCATAGATTTTATTGTTGAACTCTTAGAATTACTATTGGAAGCCATGATTTACATATTTGAAGTGATTTTTAGAATTTTCTATAATTTGATTAGATTGAAATGACATCACGATAAAAGAGAAGAGTTGAGTTCGATGAGTCTCGCTTCGTCAATGTGATGGCTCAAACAAAGTTTACTTCCATATTTAAAGGAAAAAAGTGCATACAAGATCGAGTTCTTGAAAGTCTAGGAGGAGAAATCGAATGAGTTATTGCCGAGCGGAGGTGGGAAAACTTTTGTTACACCACCAATAAAGCTGGTGCAAATGTTGTGAAGGAGTTCTACGCTAATGTGATTTATTCTGATGACGGAATCGTTCAAGTGCGTTGATTCCCTGCTGAGTTTACTGCCGCCCGCATCAACAATTTTTATGAAGTCCCAGACTCTTATAGCTGCCACTTTGAATCCTTTCGTACGATGGAAGACCTCCTCAATGATGTGATCAACTTTCTTACTGATGAGAAAGGAACTTGGAAGATAAAACAATGAGAACGGGTAAATTTTTCTGCTTCCATGCTGAATGCCACCTCTGAGGCGTGACACTATTTCATTTCTTCTATTCTGTTACAGACCTATCACCATAGTGAGGTAACTAGAGATAGAGCTATTCTGAATTTTTGTATTCAGAATAGTAGAACTATAAATGTGGAGAGAATAATTCTTAAGAATATATTGACTACAGCGAGGAGTGAGACTAGTGGAGGTCTAGGACACCCTGGACTTATTTATGCAATTTGCAAACTTTATGGAGTTTGGAGATGAAGAATGGGTTTATCCTATAAAACCCATTAGTAAGACTAATCTAAAGACTTATGAATCCCATGAGAAATGGAGAACTAGGAGAGAAGTCAAGAACCTTCTACTAGTAGAGATGTCCCCTCTACAAGTTATGATCTTCCACCTTCTAGTTCCCCTACCCTCTCTGATTTGATGAATGAGTTAACCTTGCAGCGGAAGAGCATAGAATTGATAAGTGAAAGGATTGGAGGTTTAGAACGTCGTCATGATTATGATAGTGAGTACCTACAGAGGCATTCAAATTTTGAGGTAGCTTATTATGAAGCTCAGGCCCGACACTACAGAGGTGAGCCTGATGTTACGTTTCCTGAGTGCCCTTGATATACTCAGTATCAACCCAATCCACCTATGGATCAAGGAGATGAAGATATAGCTTGAGATTTTAATATAGAATGAAATTGATGTTGTTATGTTTGTATTTTTGTTTTATGTAATCTTTTTGTAGTAGAAATAGATGTTTATGTATTTGAACTTTCATTTTTATTTTGTGTACTTGGATGATTTTTAATTCTTGTTATAAAGTTAGTGTGGTAGTTAATTCTGCATGTATAGATGTTGAGTAGTATTGTGGATTGTATTGTAATGTGATTTTTATTTTTGCATTTCAATTTTAATTGTTTTGTTTAGTATTGTGATTGTGTTAGGAAATGTTGTGCTTATTTAATGTTTTAGTTTTATACTTATTTTAAAATTTTATTACCCAGAAATTCCTCTAATAATTTATATGTGTAGAAAGCTTCTAATATTACAGACCAGGTGAAGTAAAAAATTTGAGAAGGCCTACAGAAATTTTAGAATGATAAAAATGCCTACAATACTGAGGTATGATTTATATTTATAGTTTTTC
>JXCR01095973.1:5140-16474 GCA_002079205.1 Phalaenopsis hybrid cultivar | reverse complement strand
TGGGTTTAATGTTACTCAATATTTCAATACGCTCTCAAAATATTGGCACCAACTAGATATGTATGAAACATCACATGAGGGTGCTCACAAGACTGTCCTTTACAGTACCATTGTTGAACAGAAGAGAACCATCAAGTTCCTTTTAGGACTCAACAAGGAACTAGATGAATATAGAAGAAGAATCATGAAAACCAAACTACTTCCATCAATTCGTGAAGCCTTTGTTGAAGTACGAAGGGAAGAGAGTCGGAAGAAACTAATGATGGCAGATAATCCTACAAAATCAATTGTCACAAATCATCATAGGACAACAAAATCAAAGAAGAACGGTTTATAGTGTGAGCATTACAAAAATCTTGGTCATATAAAGGAGAAGTGTTGGAAATTTTATGAAAAACTTATAAATTGGAAAGCTAACAAAGTCAAAGGTGATGGGGAAAATCAAGTAGACAAAACATCAAAAGAAGACAAGCCTCATGAACATAGTCTATTCAACGAAGGACAACTTGAAGCTCTCTAAAGGCTTTTGAGGCAATATTCTTCTACTAGCTTTCTAGCACAACAGGGTAGTCTTTCATCTGCTCTTAATGCTTTCAATAGATAGAATTAGCTTTGCAGAGTAAACTCTGGAGCATCTGATTACATGACAGGTGATATCATTATTTTCCAATCATTTTATTTTTTGAAAACACCATGTGCAGTTAGTACCGCAGATGGTTTCCTCTCACCTGTAGAAGTATGAGGAAATGTGAAACTCACAAAGGATCTTATTCTTCAACTTGTGTTTTATATTTCTAAACTTTACAATAATTTCCTATCTATTAGTAAACTCAACTTAACATAAATTGTGTTACTAAATTCTAACTTAATTTGTATGATTTCTAATGATGGACTCGGGGAAGATAATTGGCAGTGTTGATATGTATCATAGGCTTTATCTGCTCACTGAGAACAGACTTCAAAAGGATCATCACATCATCAACAATCCTTCGAGTGAAGTCATGTATATGGGTATGGTTCTCATGAAAATCAAGTTATGCTATGGCTTATTTATCTTGTGTATCCTAACTTCTATTATATTAAAAAATTGTATCCCTATTTATTTATCAATAAAAAACCAAGTTTGTATAAGTGTGAAGTTTGTCGACCAGTAAAGCATACTCGACAAGTGTACCCAATCATGAAATACAAACCAACACATCCCTTCTTCATGATTTATATTAATATATTAGATCCCTTAAAAAATAAAAATTAAAAGATACAAATAAGTTTAGGCGGTTTGTCACCTTTATTGATGATCACATCAGAACCACTTGGACCTTTCCCAAGAAGAAAAAATTCAAAACTACCAGCATATTTAAAACCTTTCACAACATAATCCTCACCTAATTTCAGACAAAAATTCAAATTCTCAAAACCGATAATGCAAAATACTACTACAACTCCGCTCTTGGTTCTTATCTATCCAAAAAGACATCATTTATATAAGCTCTTGTGTTGACAAACCCCAACAAAATAGTATTGATAAAAGAAAAAACATATATTCTCAAAATAACTCGATCAATGCTATTCACTAACAATGTGCCGAAACACTTCTGAGGGGATGTAATTCTCACATTTGTTTGTCTAATAAATAGGATTCCCAAGCAAATTACTAAACTTTAACAAACCTTTCAACACCCTCATAAAATCCTACCCACATATTCAGTCAATCACCTATATCAACTAGAAAATTTTTTTTTGTGTCGTTTTTGTTCATCTACATCAACCTAATCAGACCAAACATGATCTTGGGTCAATCAAATGCATCTTTGTGGACTACTTTTCAAACAAAAAGGGGTATAAATGTACTCTCAAGAAACACAAAATTTTACAATTCCATAGATGATATATTCTTTGAAAACCAATCATATTACCTCAAATCTAACATTCTGAGGAAAGTTGGAGAGAATATCAAATTTGGAATATCATTCAGGAACCTCAAACTAACCTCCCTTATATCCCTGATAAAACCCCTAGTGTCCCTACTATCACAAATCAACCTAAAAATGAACATATCACTCCACTAAATCCTCACAACTCCCACCAAGAACCAAGAACATCATGTGTAAACTAGCTAGGAAGAAAAAACTCAATGAAAATAAAAGAGACAATATACAAAATCAGGAACGTAAATCACAAGAACCAACTTCACACACCCCAAGTATTCACATAGAGATTAGGTCAACACATCATGAACACCAAAGGAAAGAGCATGAGAATGCACAAAATACTAGATAGAAGAATTTGTGACATGAAAAATTACATTCCTATTACAAATCTTTTGTTCAGAACTTTGATAATGCGCAAGTCCCGAATTCAATCCAAAACGCATTATATATTCCTACTTGAAAAAAAGTTATAGAAGAAGAGAATATTTCTCTTGAAAAGAATGATACTAGGATCATATAAACTCTGCCACCTGGGGAAAAACTGTAGGGTAAAAATGAGTACTCACTGTTAAATACAAAGCAGATGGGAGCATAGAAAGGTTCAAAACTAGACTTGCAGTAAAAGAACCGACTCAGTCTTATGAGATCAACTACTATGAGAGATTTGCACCAGTAGAGAAACTTAACATAATATAAGTATTACTGTCACTAGTTGTCAACTAGAACTAGTCGTTACAATAGTTAGACATTAAAAATGTTTAAATGAGGATCTTGAGGTAGAAGTGCGTATAGAAATACTTCAAAGATTAAAAAAAATAATTAGTTCATGTGCAAAGTAAAGAAATCATTGTATGAATTAAAACAATCTCGCTAAACATGGTTTACCTCTTGCCAATGGGTAGTATCAGTGTTAGGTTGATTACACTTCATTTGAGAAATCAAATCAAGGTGTGATAGTCATTCTTATTGTATATGTAAATGAAGTTATTCGTACAAGCAATGACATAAGGGAACTTGAAACAATTAAAAGAACAATGGCTTTTGAGTTTGACATCAAAGATCTTTGAACTTTAAGATACTTCTAATAAATGGAAGTAGCTAGATCCAAAGAAAGTATTGTCACATCCCAGAGAAAATATATCCTTAACTTATTAAAGGAGACAGAAATATTGGGAAGCAAATGAATAGATAATCCAATGGATCCCAATCAACGAGCATCAAAAGAAGAGGATAACACCCCAATTAAAAAAGAGAGGTATTGAAGACTTGTGGGAGAACTTATTTATCTGTCACATACAGGACCTAACATAGTTTCTCTGTGGGTGTAGCGACTCAACATATTAACTATCCAAATCAAGATCATTTAAAAGCGGTCTTTTAAATCTTAAGGTACTTAAAGATGACTCTAGGACACAGATTGATATTCAAGAAGACTGAAAACCATGACACTAAAATCTACATTGATGCTAGTTGTAGTTGTGTCTGGGGGGAGGGATACAGAATGATAGAAGATCTATCATGGGTTATTGTTCATTTGTATGAGATAAACTTGTTATTTAGAGAAGTAAAAACCGAGCTAAGGTAGTAAGAAATAGTGCAAAAACTAAGTAATGTGTCCGGACCATAGGAATTCGTGTAGAGATGTGGCTAAATAAATTACTAGTGAAACTTCATATGGAGAAAAAAGGACTATTAAGATGTTCATTAATATTTACTCAACTATCAGTATTTCAAATAATTTGTTACACCATGATCGAGCCAAACATATAAAGATTGACAGACACTTTATCTCTGAGAAGATTAATAGGGCGGTTATTCGGCTAAGCTACATTCCAACTCAGTATCAGATTGTTAGCATTCATACCAAAGGTCTTCCTCGGCACCTATTCAGTGTTCTCAGCAACAAGTTTGGGATTTATGATACATACAACCCAACTTGAGAGTTTGGTTTAAGAAATCGTGAGTCCGTTATTACATTTGAGGGGGAGAAATAATGCTACCTTCATTATCAATTATTTTGTCTTTATTTCTTTCCTTTTTGTCATGATGATTTGAATTCCCCCCTAATTGTCTAAGTTTAGTCTAAACTGTATACATAATTGTTATTTGCTTAATGAGAACTAGTGAGAGTTTATTCTCTAAATCTACAATATTTGATAGCAAATACACATTTACAGCCAACAACCTTATTGCCAAAAGGTAGTTCACTAGTTCCCAAGTTTTATCTTCAGTTATGGGATTCATTTCATCAAATAACGCTGTCAACCATCCAGAATGGGATAGGGTTTGTTGAACAAAACTTAGTACCTCAACATAGTCGAGAGAAGCAATAAATGAACGCAAAGTAGAAGATAACGAGTTATAGTTAACGCAAGGGGAAATGGGATCGATGCATTGATGTTTACCTCTTCAAAGAGTGATAGGTATATCAAGGTCACTAGGAGGAGGATCCACTGATAAAGATTATACTAATATCGGAATAGGATCATGGAAACGAGGACTTCTAGAGTAAACATTAGTGAGGTCAGGGCTAAGGAACTGTTGGTGAGGTGAAGCTGGAGCAGGATCTGAACTAATGATGTGACACATTAACAACTCATCAAAATCATGGAATAATTAAGGCACGGATGAGTCATCACAGAATGAGATTTTTTCATGAAATGTGACATCAACAAAAACCACGTATCAGTTTAGGAGGGAAAAATATTGATACCCATTTTCGTAACCGAGAGTATCCTATGAAGACAAATCTTAATGACTTAGAGTTTAGTTTAAAAATGTGTGGATAAGTTTCACGAACAAAACAAATACAACCAAATATACTCGGTTCGATAAGAAAAAGATATTTGGTTAGAAATTGTTCTGTGAAGTAGTAGAAAGCATCTGATTGATAAAGAAACATGTAGTAGAAACTGCACCAACCCAAAATTATTTGAGCATATTAGTTTCAAACATAAGAACTCTAATGGTCTCAAGAAGATGTTTATTTTTCATTATAGCTACTCTATTTTGGGATGGAGTGTCAGCACATGATGACTGGTAAAGTATCCCATTTTATGTCATGTATGTCTAAAATTGAGGAAAGGCTCGATGAAATTGAGGAAATGACACATGAAAGAGATGCAGAAGCATTTCGCCTTCACAGGGAATGTTGCAACCGCCCGAAAGATAGCAACACCTTTGTTGTCCCCTATAGCCCTCATACTTCCCTCCCGCGGCAACCAGACATCTCCTTACAATACAAGTTGTTTTCTCATCGTTCCAGCCAACCTATTGCCACCCTCCTGCAACCTCTCCATGGGTGCTTTCCTCAATTTAATCGAATCGTTGTAGCACTCGGCGGAGTTGCCACTATATCTCTTCCATAATAAGCTCTTGATAGGTCACTTGTTTCCTCGGTCGCATGATTAGGATTTGGGTGTGGGTAAGTGGGATAGGGTGTACGGATGTGATGAGCGGAAAAAAAAAAGTTTTGGCTAAGGGAGGGAGGGTTTTAAGTAACCCTAGGATAGAACTAAGATTAGGCTAGCTCTAATATCAAGTGATATTGAAGTTATCAGNTCGTTGTAGCACTCGGCGGAGTTGCCACTATATCTCTTCCATAATAAGCTCTTGATAGGTCACTTGTTTCCTTGGTCGCATGATTAGGATTTGGGTGTGGGTAAGTGGGATAGGGTGTACGGATGTGATGAGCGGAAAAAAAAAAAGTTTTGGCTAAGGGAGGGAGGGTTTTAGGTAACCCTAGGATAGAACTAAGGTTAGGCTAGCTCTAATATCAAGNCATCTGGCTCCGTCAGCTAAAAATTTCAGTTTCAGATTCATAAATTACATTGTGTACTCCACTGATAACTCCCTCTGTAGCAGGTGGAGCCTCAAGAAAAGATCATGATGCTAGTGTGGGGGCAAGTACTATTGTTGCAACTCTCTCTTCATCATCTCCTAGGTAGTAATCTTGCTCCGCCTCTCTCTATTTCTCTCTCTCTCTTTAAGTTCTCCCAATACAACGNCATCTGGCTCCGTCAGCTAAAAATTTCAGTTTCAGATTCATAAATTACATTGTGTACTCCACTGATAACTCCTCCCTCTGCAGCAGGTGGAGCCTCAAGAAAAGATCATGATGCTAGTGTGGGGGCAAGTACTATTGCTGCAACTCTCTCTTCATCATCTCCTAGGTAGTAATCTTGCTCCGCCTCTCTCTATTTCTCTCTCTCTCTTTAAGTTCTCCCAATACAACGAAGCACTCTTCTTCAGCTTGATAGCAGCAAGCTTCACTTTCCAGTCATCCCACACCTTGTATTAAAAAATCCGAACAACAGCCTACAACCACTCTATGAACTCATCTTGATTCATTCTCTCCTTGAAATTCGATATGTTTGCTTTCCCTCCTAAGTCAATGTATCCTCTAACTGACACTTCATCTCTAAGCCTCCTCTTATATTGAATCCTAGAGAGATGTGATGTCTTTTTCTTCATTGGAATCATCCCTACAAAAGGTATTCAGGTGCTCCTATCCCTCCCTCTCCTCTTTAGATCTTGCTACCACGCTCGACGGTGACCTCTCCATGGGTCATTTCCTCAATTTTATCGAGGCATTGTAACACTCGGTGGAGTTGTCGTTGTATCTCTTCCATGGTATGCTCTTGACCGGTGTATGTCGCTTGTCTCCTCGATGATATGAATAGATTTTAGGGGTGGATAAGTGGGATAAGGTGTATAGGCATGATGTCGAGTGGGAAAGAAAAATTTTCAGTTAGCTAGTAGGGAGTTTAGGTAACCCTAGGATAGGACTACGGTTATGCTAGTTTTGATACCAAATGATACCGGAGTCGGCCCAAACAACAAAAGGAAAACAAAATATTATTGTTGAATTTAAAATAGTGAAATACAATCACATAAGTGGAAATAGAAATAATAACAAACAGAACACCAATGCAACCAGAATTGAATCCCAAAGCAGTGGTGGTGGTCCGTTATGCGGGATGGAAGGGAGTTAGGTGACTATGGTTGATTGGCAGAATGGTGGAAGTTGGTTAGGTGGAGGGTTGAAGAGCAAACTGGAGGTAGGCTAGCAAGATGTCAGGGAGGGGAGGATAGCAGCAGGTGGGTGTAGGTTAGGTGGAAAAGGTAGGTGGAAGTGGCCTAGAAGGTGACAACAATCACATAAATGTCGAAAAGAAGCGACAAGAAGGCTAGAACAGCAAAAAAAATAGCCTGTAAGAGGCTGTCCGGCAACTCCGATAGGAAAGGAGGGCAAGGTGGCGGCAATTGGGTGGCAGGAGGCTGATAGGTGGCTAGGAAGGCAGCCAAAAGGTATGGGGATTGTGGGAGACAACAAGGGTGATGTCTTTATGGCGACACCAGCAGTTGCAGTGATACAAAAGTTAACCCAAATAACAATAAGCAAGCAATAGTATAACCAAAAAAGCCAATAGAAAATTACAACCAACACACAAAAAAAGAAAATAACAACAGACACAACAGTCAACTTAAATAGGGTTGTATTTCACGGAGTAGAGGTTGGTTATCTGGCTCGGAAAGTGGGATGCGGTGGGAAAATGGAGTGTAAGCAAGGAGGTGAACAGTGAAGAGTAGGCTGGGGTGGAATGTTAGCAGCTTAAGATGATGACTGCGAGCGAAAAAATGGCTGGTGACGGGTTGCCTACAATGGGATTGTCGCAGGCAACAAGGAGGTTGCAGCAAGAAGCTTGGAAGGTGGAGAATAGGCAACCGTCATCAAGGGTGGCTGCAGCGAGGATGTGTATGGTTGGCGGTTAGAAGTTGGAGGTGGAAGGTAGAAGGATTGGATAGAGGTGGGGTAAAGCAGTAGGCAACAGGGAAGGTGGCTACGACAGGCTTGGAAGGTGTGCAATTGCAAGAGACAATAATGAGAGCCGTCTGAGGATCCCTGCAGCGAGGAAAAGAGATGACAAAAGCGGAGAGAGGGTTGCGGAGAAAAAAAAATCAACACCAACGTGGAACGAGATATAGTCGGAGCATCGCTCGCTCTTGGATATAGCCCTAGAAAGGAACACATAAGATTTTGATGGTTATCCTGACAGAAACACAATGGAAAAACTAAAAACCAAAACCCTAATACAGCACTTGTAGAAAAGGGTCATAAAGAAAAGAAGGATAAAAGGAAACATGTTAAAAATTGGAAAGAAATTGAAAGATGAGTCGCTTGGTTCAGCTATGCGCCGTTTGCATGACCCATATGTTGTGTTTGGCCCATGCGGGATGCGATCCCATGTTCGCCTTTTGACGCCCCCACTGCACATACAGTAAAAACTGCATCAACTCATAACTATTTGAGCAAATTAGTTTGAAACAAAAGAGTCTAACGATCACAAAAAGATGTCTATTTTTCCTTTCAACTACTCCATTTGGGATGGAATATCAAGAAAAGATAACTAATGACGCATCCCATTTTGTGTCATGTGCGTCTGAAAAAGTGCAGAAAAATATTCTTTGGCATTCTCTTCTAAGAATATTTACTACAAATATTAAATTGAGTTTTAATTTCAACACAAAAGGATTGAAATGTGACAGTAACTCAATAAGAGATTAAATAAAATAGAGTCAAGTCATACAATAAAAATCATACATAAACTTGAGAGAATACTGAAATCCATTAAATAAAACAGAACAAGATCCTCATACATCAGAATGAAAAAACTCAAAACTATCACTAACTCTTTTATTAATTCTGAGAACATAAGGCAAACAATGATGTTTAGCAAATTAACAAGACTAGCAATTTGAAGATGATAATTGTTAAAAATGAGTAGAACTTTTTTAGCATTGCTAATGATAGATGTCTTAATTGACAAAAGACCACAAACAAGGAAAAGGTATTGAAACAGGCTATGGTCGAGGCAGTTCGTTATCAAAAATGTATAACCCCCCGGATTCTCTTCCTATACTAATAATCTTCTTCGCCACAATATCCTGAAAAAGACTATGGTCAAGGAAGAATAAAATAAAATAATTAAGAGTACATGTAAACTTGCTAATATAAACAATATTAAAAGAGAATTGAGGTAAACCAAGGACAAAATAAAGGTACTAAAAGTGTAACAATAATGGTCCCTGAGCCAATAACATTTGAGGTAGATCCATTTGCAAAAGTGACGAAACAAAAATAATTATGAAAGGTGGAAAAGAGTTTTTTTATTACCTTTCATGTGATTTGTGGCACCATAATCAATAGTTCATTTAGTGGAAAAGAAAATAATACAAGTATCATTGTTACCTGACTCAACAGGGGGGTGGGTGATAGAGAGAGATTTCTTGGATGCTTCATGAAATTGGATAAATTCAGCATATTCATCTACACAAATCGAGTCTGACCCAGAGAGGCATCATTAGTAGTGATCATGTGAGCTTACTGTGATCTAGAATCCTTCTGTTTCTTTTTTTAGCAACTTCTCACATGTTCTCTTTATATGACCAGGTTCATCGTAGTAATAGCAAACTACTCTTTAAGTCTTGATTTCCAAAATTCAAAATTTCACTTTCATTAAGATTGAAGTTTACTAATGTCTATTTTTTTGGCTAGCAAAGCACTAGGTTCTTTTACGGATGAAGCCTAAGAACTCAAAATAGTACATAATACTCTAGTTTAGACTTCCCTCAGAGCAATAAACTAGGATCAGATAAAATCTTTGATTTGAAGCATTCATTCTAAGAACTGAGGCTAACTAGAAAACTCATAATAGTCATTTGTTCTCTTTAAACATACTAAATCTGAACATGAGTACTAATGGGCAATAGTGCATTCAATTCTTCGTAAACACGTTTAAAGTGCATGTGATATGTGTTAAGTGAGTGATTATGTTGTTCAGCTTGATATAACTCTTTGCATACATTAAAGATTTGAGAAATACTTTCTTTATCAGAAAACACAAATTTCAATTCTTCCATTGCATGTTTAACACAACCACAAAGAGTAACATGATCATGTTGATTAGGTTCGATACAATTCCGTATTTGTATCAAAAGTTGAGCATTAACTCTCATCCACTCAGAATAATTCGGATCAGACTCAACTAAGGGATTCTCAATGAGCTGTCTCTCTTGGGAATTATTTCTAAAGTAGAGTAACAGTTATATCCCCACAAAAAACAACATATGTCATACAGTTTTCGTCGGTATTTTCGAACACTAATAATACCAAACTTTTCACACCAATCGTGATTATCACCAAATGTTCAAAGAAATTGACTCAACTAATCCCAGTGATGTTGATATCGTCGTCTGTTTTGGGCAAACCAAAGTCAAATCGCTTCACGTATGGACTCAATGCGACAACACAGACGAGACGACTCAGTTTGAAGGAGACACAATCGAAGCCAAAGCAATAGCCTATCTTAATCTCTCGCACCCAGAAAAGAAGATCGTTCAAAGAATCTTCGTGACAGCATGAGCTCAAGCCAAANTCAGTTTGAAGGAGACACAATCGAAGCCAAAGCAATAGCCTATCTTAATCTCTCGCACCCAGAAAAGAAGATTGTTCAAAGAATCTTCGTGACAGCATGAGCTCAAGCCAATGAAGCCAAATTAGTGTTTGAACGACCCAAACGAAGATGAAGCCAAACCAATCAGCAAATAACTTTGAGCCGTTTGTTCGATCAATTTGTGACGAGCAAATTGTTCAGCCANACCAATCAGCAAATAACTTTGAGCCGTTTGTTCGATCAATTTGTGACGAGCAAATTGTTCAGCCAAAAAAAAGCAAGGGTTCCAGCTCGAAAGGGACGACCTCGATTGGAGCTAGGTACGACCTTGGAGGGACCAAAGACTAGAGTGAGGGTCGCGACTCAAATGAAGACTGAGGGCTACGGCACGAACAGGAGCTAGGGACGGCCTTGACAAAAGTAAGGCATGGCTCTAATACCATGTAAAGAAAACCAACTCTTTTTCTTATTCATCAATTGAAAACATATGTTATATATTTAGATACACTCCAATCTCTATAGATTAAGAATATTTATAATAGAAGAAAGATCTTGTAATTAGATCTCCTCTAATTAGGTTATTTATTGATTATATTTTTTATAATCAAGCTTTCTAATATAAGAGCGTTCTAATATAAAACTACCATATCTATTACTTTCCATAACAAGTACATTTGGAAAGAACTTATATTTTTAGTTCATTGATTACCATCTATGTCGGGCCTATTATTTGATAGAGAAGTACCACTTAGACGGCCTTGACAAAAGTAAGGGATGGCTCTAATACCATGTAAAGAAAACCAACTCTTTTTCTTATTCATCAATTGAAAACATATGTTACATATTTAGATACACTCCAATCTCTATAGATTAGGAATATTTATAATAGAAGAAAGATCTTGTAATTAGATCTCCTCTAATTAGGTTCTTTATTGATTATATTTTTT
>JXCR01095967.1:0-12832 GCA_002079205.1 Phalaenopsis hybrid cultivar | reverse complement strand
GGTGGAAAGTCTGTAGGATCTGATGATATCCCATTTGAAGTTTGGAAATATTTAGGAGATTTGGGTGTTTCTTGGCTTACCAAACTCTAATATTATTTTAAAAACTAAAAAGATGACTGAGGAGCAATGGAAGAGTATTTTGGCCCCCATTTTTAAGAATAAAGAAATGCACAAGAGTATGTGAATTATAGAGAAATTAAGTTTGTCATACTTTAAAATTATGGGAGAGGATAATTGAACATAGGTTAAGACGTATACCGGGCAGGTCTACTATAGAAGCTATACATTTATTGAGAGGTTTGATGGTCTACTATATCCTTTAGACAGTTCTTGAGAAAAAATGTGTTGATATGGTTTATGTTGAAGTCATTAATGATATGTATACAAGAGTTGTTACTTGTGTTCGAACCGATGGAGGATTGACCAAATATTTCCCTATTTCTGTTGGTTTACATCAGAGACGAGTTTTAAGCCCATATCTTTTTGCTTTAGTTATANTTGACCAAATATTTTCCTATTTCTGTTGGTTTACATCAGAGACGAGTTTTAAGCCCATATCTTTTTGCTTTACNGCTAGAGCATAAGGTTAAAAAGAAATTAGTAATATATATTAAGATAAGAAATTTATATGTAAATGATTTTAGTGTGTCTTAATGATTTAAATTAACATACATTTTTAAGAAGAAAATTAAGTATTTTTCTTAGAAAAATATATTCAAAATAGCTGGATGAGTTATTTTTATAAACTTCTTAATGAAGTTTCGGAAAATACGATCGACTTTAGTGATCTTCATGTCGTTAATAATAATAAAATCTTTCATTTTTACCGCCGCATTATTAAAAAAGAAGTTGAGGAGGCTTTAAAGAAAATTAAAGGTGGAAAGTCTGTAGGATCTGATGATATCCCATTTGAAGTTTGGAAATATTTAGGAGATTTGGGTGTTTCTTGGCTTACCAAACTCTAATATTATTTTAAAAACTAAAATGATGACTGAGGAGCAATGGAAGAGTATTTTGGCCCCCATTTTTAAGAATAAAGAAATGCACAAGAGTATGTGAATTATAGAGAAATTAAGTTTGTCATGCTTTAAAATTATGGGAGAGGATAATTGAACATAGGTTAAGACGTATACCGGGCAGGTCTACTATAGAAGCTATACATTTATTGAGAGGTTTGATGGTCTACTATATCCTTTAGACAGTTCTTGAGAAAAAATGTGTTGATATGGTTTATGTTGAAGTCATTAATGATATGTATACAAGAGCTGTTACTTGTGTTCGAACCGATGGAGGATTGACCAAATATTTCCCTATTTCTGTTGGTTTACATCAGAGACGAGTTTTAAGCCCATATCTTTTTGCTTTAGTTATAGATGGTCTTACTGGACACTTACAGGAGGATGTACTCTGGTGTATGTTTTTTGCTGATGATATCCTTCTCGTGGATAGGACGAAAGCAAAGTTCAAGAAAAACTTGAATTATGGAGATCTACCTTGGAGTTTAAAGGCCTTCGTTTGAGTAGAACTAAGACTGAATACATGGAATATTATTTTAGTAGTAGTGGCTCTGGTGACAGAACTGTAACTATGGGTGATCAAATTATTAAAAGATGTGAACGCTTTAGATATCTCGGTTCTATTGTTCAAAGTGATGGTGATATTGATAGAGATATTATCACAAGTTGGTTGGTTGAAGTGGAGGAATGCTTCGGATCTATTGTGTGATAGAAATGTACCGCTTAGATTGAAAGGAAAATTTTATAAAATGATGGTGAGACTTGCACTGTTCTATGGTGTTGAATTTTGGCCTTTAAAAGAGAAGCATAAAACTAAGTTAAGTGTTACCTAGATGAGAATGATTAAGTGGATGAGTGGCATTACACTTAGAGACAAAATGTGAAATGAATATATCTGTGATAGGGTTGGTGTTGCTCCTTTGACAGACAAAATTAGAGAGAGTCATCTTGGATGGTTTGGTCACATTAAACGTCGACCATCTAATGATCCGATTAAAAGAGTAGATGTTTTAGATTCGACTTATTGTTAAGAAAGGCAGAGGTAGACCTAGGAAGACTTGGGCATATTGTACAAAAAAAGATCTTAATTTATTAGAATTAAATGAAAATAGGACGCAGTAGAGAAAAGGATTCATGTAGTCGATCCCACTTAGTGGGATAAAGGTTTTTTGTTGTTGTTGTTGTTAACATAAATTAACTTAATCATTCAACATGTAGTCAAACAATTTCTTCTTTTTGTGTGCAGTTTGTTGAATATGTTCTAATTAAGCTCACACGCGGAAGCTTAATAGGACTAAGAACTTCACAGCAAATGCTTTGAGTTCAAACAAATGATATTTGAATTGTGCAAACCAATGTTCGAGCATAAGGTTAAAAAGAAATTAGTAATATATATTAAGATAAGAAAGTTATATGTAAATGATTTTAGCGTGTCTTAATGATTTAAATTAACATACATTTTTAAGAAGAAAATTAAGTATTTTTTGCAGTCTTATTTTGATAACAGTTTGTTGTCATTTGATTATCATTGCATTGAAACATATGTTTTGTCTATTGTTTCAGGAATGCCCCTTAGGTACCTACAAAAATGTCACGGGATCTGATTTCTCTTTATGTCGTCAATGTCCACCTGAAGAGCTTCCTCATCGTGCTATGTATACAAGTGTTCGAGGTACTTGTGTCTTTCTTCCGTTATTTTATTAGCAATCGAGTTGCATTTGTTTTATTTATGTTTGATAGGTAATTTGGATGGTTGATTGATATAGTATTTCTTGATTTCAACGACAGTTTTGCCTACATATCAGTCTAAGTTAGAAGATTTTTAGTTTTATTTGGTGCACTGAGAATGGTTTTTAGTATTTAGGCATTGTTTGTCCCATGCCGACGCACTTTTATAGGAAATATTTAAAACATGTGAATCTTATTTAACCTCTTTTCCTGCCTCGTAACAGGAGGTGTCGCAGAAACTCCTTGTCCTTATAAATGTGTCTCTGATCGGTATCACATGCCACACTGTTACACAGCTTTGGAAGAATTAATTTATACTTTTGGTGGGCCATGGCTGTTTGGTCTTCTTCTTTTTGGTCTTCTTGTCTTACTAGCCCTTGTTTTGAGCGTTGCCAGGATGAAATTTGTTGGTACTGACGAATTACCTGGCCCTGCTCCAAGTCAGCATGGTTCTCAAATTGATCATTCCTTTCCATTTCTCGAGTCGCTAAATGAGGTAATCTTTTTCCATTCAGTATAACTCTTATCTTGAAATTATTTTTTCTTCTGCTGACATTGAAACTTCTTGAACATGATCCAGGTCTTGGAAACTAACAGGGCTGAGGAATCTCAGAGTCACGTGCACAGAATGTATTTTTTGGGTCCAAATACATTTAGTGAACCTTGGCACCTTCCTCATTCTCCTCCTGAACAGATAACAGAAATTGTGTAAGTGTTTTTTTCTATAGTCAAGTTTTTATAGAACTGACTTGTTTAAATCCATATGTTTAAATGCTGTGTGTTTTAGACGTAATACCTTTTATATCCCTGAATTTTGCACGGCTCATTCAAGCTTATTTAAATCCATATATTTAAACGCTGTTTGAACCGTAGTACCTTTTTAATCCTTGATTTTTGCACTGCACGTTCAGGTATGAGGATGCATTCAATAGATTTGTTGATGAGATCAATGCCCTTGCTGCCTACCAGTGGTGGGAGGGATCAATCTATAGCATTCTTTGTATCCTTGCTTATCCTCTGGCATGGTCATGGCAGCAGTGGAGGAGAAGAAAGAAATTGCAAAGGCTGCGTGAATTCGTTCGATCTGGGTATGATCATGCATGCTTACGTTCTTGCCGTTCACGTGCTCTTTATGAAGGCCTTAAGGTATGTTTTAATGTGCTCATCTATGGTTTGATCGCATGTATTTGCTTTGATAATCGCTATAATTCTGTATTCCCATTTTTCTACTTTGAATTTCTGACTTCTGAGTTTTACAGCTTATTCTTGACACTGACAATCGATTTATTATCTTTGTCAATGCCTTTTTCTTTCATTTCGAAGTTGGATTATGTTTTCAAAGAAACAATCGCTTGTTCATTGTGTTTTGCAACACATTTTATTAACTAGTCCTTCTTTAAACCCGTTTATACATTGTCTTTGCAACACTGTTTGTTACTTATGCCACATTTTGATATTTTTTTTCCCTTCAGGTTGCTGCTACACCAGATTTAATGCTTGCATATATAGATTTCTTCCTTGGTGGAGATGAGAAGAGGCTTGATCTTCCTCCTCGGCTTCACCAAAGATTTCCAATCTGTTTAATCTTTGGTGGTGATGGAACTTACATGGCACCTTTTTCTCTCCATAGCGATAATATTCTAACTAGTCTTATGAGTCAGGTACTCCATACAGCCCAACTACACTTGAAATATTTGTGTGTTCAATCATTGTGCCCCCCTCTTGAGAATGAATTTGGTGAGCTAGTTTGCATGTTTATACTGGCAGGCTGTACCACCAACTATGTGGTATCGACTGGTTGCTGGATTGAACGCTCAACTAAGATTAGTCCAGCGTGGTCACCTTAGGACATTATTGTTGCCTGTTCTCTCCTGGCTGGAAGCTCATGCAAATCCTAATCTTAGCAATCACGGCGTGTTAGTCGATCTTGCGTGGTTTCAGTCTACTTCGTCTGGTTATTACCAGCTTGGTCTTGTGGTTTATGCAGCAGAAAGTCAAATTGATACTACTGTGGCTGATACATTTACCAGACCTACTAAAGTAGAATCACCACGGTATGCTGATTTGATTATTTTTAGCTTATTTCGAAATCATAACCATTTTCCTAATGCTTGCCTTATACTTTACAGCATGAAGAGGGTTAGCCAAGCAGAAGAAATTCTATTAAATAGGGACGCACTTCTGAGGCATAAAATAGGAAATGGTAGTATATTAGATAAATGCAATGTGCATACACTTGATGATAAGAAAGATATTTTCTATCCATTATCATTTGTGATGCATAACACCAAGCCTGTTGATCACCAGGTACTGTGCCGCTGCCTCGACTGCTCTACACATAGTTTCTTAATTTTGATTGCTCTGTTAACAGATTTAGTCTATGCAATACGTATTACCCTGCTTCAGAAAGGTAAATTTGATTGTAGTGAATTAATTCTTTGATTTCTCTGCAGGATCTCGTTGGTTTGGTCATTTCAATCCTTCTACTGGGAGATTTTAGCTTAGTACTCCTTACTCTGCTCCAATTGTATTCCTTTTCACTGGTGGATATTTTCTTGGTTTTATTCGTTCTTCCGCTGGGACTACTCGCACCTTTTCCTGCTGGTATAAATGCTCTATTTAGTCATGGACCCAGAAGATCTGCAGGGCTTGCCCGCGTATATGCGCTATGGAATATCACCTCTTTGATTAATGTGGTGAGTTCTATAACCTTCTTCACACAGCCAATTTGATTTAGGGAACCTTTCTATCTTGTAATTTACAAATGCATGATTTTTGGCATGGTATTTTGATTAATTTTCAGATATGTGCCTTTATATGCGGATTCATACATTACAAGTCATCAACACGGAGGCATCAGAATTTGCAACCCTGGAACCTGGGCGCGTGAGTGCAATATTTCCCTATTGGGGCATTTATGTACATACCACTCGATTCCTATGTATTTACATCAATAACATGTAAATTTTACTTCTTTAAAATTCAACCACCCAAATATTTCATGTCACATAAACAAAAACCACTGTTCTAGCTTTTAAAAAGTGAAATACACCTTTTCATGCATAGGTAAGATGACATATATGTAAAAATTAAAGTTTCCGTGTTGGATATCTAAATACATAGGAATTGAGTGAGATGTATGCAAATCTTCCTTTCCTATATTTCTTGCCATATAGGCGGGAGCTGAATTGGCCTCCCATTGGATTTTCTAACTTGCCTGTTTGGTGGCAGAGATGAGAGTGGGTGGTGGTTGTTCCCTACAGGGCTGCTACTCTGCAAGTTTGTCCAAGCAAGGCTCATTGATTGGCATGTGGCTAACTTAGAGATACAGGATCGTTCGCTGTATAGTAATGACCCAAATGTGTTCTGGCAGTCATGACATGACAAGGTATCAAGTGATAGGTAGAAGAATCTGCGTTAGATGCAAAACCTATTATTCTTTATTTTCTTTGCTGTTTTTATTACTTTTTTTTTTTTTTTTTAAATTTTCTTATGAATATTTTTGAAAGAGAAATAGAGAAAGATAACCAAGAGGGAAGGGGGGGCCTTCTTTTTATGCATTAAGGCCTTTCTGATGCATTATACTGCTAGACTGACAAATTGTTTGATGTCAGTCACAGTTTTAAAAGATGTAAATATAACGCCAAACATTCTTTTGTAGAAATCTGACTTACAAATGTAATATTATATGGGAATTCTCTGCCAGCTTTTTCCTTCTTGATGGGGAAACTGCTTACACCTGTTAAAGATTGTTTCAGATTATATTTATATATAAACCTTTTTAAACGTTTTGTTATTACTTTCTGTGTTTACTCTTTCTTCCTTGTGGATCTTCTACCTTTTTACTTTCATCTTGCTTGGAGGTTTCTTATGCATGAATTGAGTTTTGAAGACAACAATTTTTTTGGACCTGTAGTTTATTGGTTATGACTTATTATTTGCAATTATTATAAAACTTTAATTTGCAGATATTATCGTGTCACCATGCCTGGGCCGTCTGTAACAACCATATTTCTAACTCTTATTTTAATTCTCAACGAGAAACTGTAAATGTGAAAAATGTTGACGGTAGGACCGTTACAATTAGGTTATCATTCATCAGGTGAAATAGTATAGTGGGGGTGGAGTTCAATTCAGAAATATATATACAAACCTAAGGCATGCATTCAACTACAATTATATCATTGCATGGTGGTGAGATGAAGAATAAGAGCACAGCTTTTGTAATATGGGTTGTGCTGTTGGGGGTGAAGTTTTTGTCTTTTTTAGATGAATAGTATCTTTTAAAAATATTACTTTTACTTTCAGTCAATTGAACTGTAAAATACTATCTCCATTTATGAGCGATTTATAGGTGCTTGTGAGGCTAAAATGAGTTTCATTTATGAACAATTACTACTAATCAACTTAGAAAAATAAAATTTAAAATTTAAAATGTTTCAAGGGAACATGTCGTACACTGTGTAGGAGACTTGTTTTCTTTTTTTAATTTTTATTCAAAAATTATAATTGCATAATTTTTGTATTTTTTATTTTTTTTGTTTTTTTGTTTTAAAACTTTTTTGTTAAAATTATATTTGTAAATTTTAAATATTTTATTTAACGCAATATTTTTAATTTTTTTCTACTAATAAAGATAAAAAATAAAAAGATGTATCCCCTTTTATTCTGCAATTTTACATAATTTTTTGTTCTGAGATTTTAATCTTACATTTTGATCAGAAATATATCATTAATAGATTTATTTTTATTATTTTATAATTTTAAATTTATTTTTCATTTTAAAACTATTTATTCATTGAATGGGTAATTATTATTCATCAAAAATCTTAATAGATATTGTTGTGTTGAATAATTTGCAATGTTAAAGTATGAGAGTTTATCATCATAAGTTGACACAAGCATCTCAAATGCACATAGATAAAAAAAAAAAAATTCATCGAAGATTTTTTTTACGAGAGAAAAACACGAGTTCTAGTCTAGTTGAAATGATTTCATTGAGGTCTAGCTTAGTTAAAATTATTTCACTATATAATAAGAGTTACATGACTCTGTTTGCCCTTGAGTAGGTGATGGTGATATTGTAAGAGCAGTGGTTATTGACTTGATTTCCACAAGAGGACCCATATAAAATATTTGAGAAGCCACGATGATTCCGGTGCAATGATAGTTATTCGGTGATCTCGAACATCAGGAGATAATTACTTGATGGTGGTGGTGATTGGGTGATAGTAGTCCTGAGGTGATGATGGTGGTGATGACTAAGTGATGGTGGTGAGCAAACAAGCTTCGGTTGTTCGACGATGGGGGCGAGTGAACGAGCACCTGTAGTTCAGCGATGATTGTCAATAATCTTTGGATTCAATTTTTTTTCAAGAGCATGAATTTAAATCTTATTTTTTCTCCCCTTCCCTTATGATTGAGTGTTATGAAATTTTTCAAAATTTAACAAAATGTCTCTCTCGGAACTATATTAATAGCCTTATGCTCAACATGATGGAGGAAATTAAGAAAAAGAGAGTTTGGAGACATAAAAACTTTAAAGCTCCATCTGACATTTAACACAAAAAATATTCAATAATCATCATCAATTAATTGTTGTCTTTGATCATCATCATACCATAACCTCACTTGACGGTTGTTATCTAATTGTTATCCAACAACTATCATCTAACCATCATCGTAATCATTTTTCTCTACTTTTAACTCTAATATAAGTAGAATATATCAAGTTTTTGACATGTTGTTTTATAATTATATTATCTCTCATTAAGGGAAATGCCATTAACTTTATAACTATTATAACCAGGGTTAGTCTCAATGATTTTTTCCTTCTTATATTTTTCATGTAAATATTATCATATAACATCTATTTTCTTATTCACATGTTTACATATCATTAAGAGAAATCTAGTGAGCATGNAAATCTGACTTACAAATGTAATATTATATGGGAATTCTCTGCCAGCTTTTTCCTTCTTGATGGGGAAACTGCATACAACTCTTAAAAATTGTTTCAGATTGTATTTATATATAAACATTTTTATGAATTCAAAACGTTTTGTTATTACTTTATGTGTTTACTCTTTTTTTCCTTGTGGATCTTCTTACCTTTTTACTTTCATCTTGCTGGAGGTTTCTTATGTATGAATTGAGTTTTGAAGACAACAATTTTTTTGGACCTGTAGTGTATTGGTTATGACTTATTATTTGCAATTATTATAAAATTTTAGTTTGCAGATATGATCGTGTCACCATGCCTTGGCCGTCTGCAATAACCATATTTCTAAACGAAGTTACTTGTTCACTTTTTAAATTCTCAACGAGAAACTGTAAATGTGAAAAGTTATCATTCATCAAGTGAAATAGTATAGTGGGGGTGAAGTACAATTCAGAAATATATATACAAACCTAAGGCATGCATTCAACTACAATTATATCATTGCATGGTGGTGAGATGAAGAATAAGAGCACAGCGTTTGTAATATGGGTTGTTAGCTGGGTTGTGCTGTTGGGGGTGAATTTTGTCTTTTTAGATGAAAAGTATCTTTTAAAAATATTACTTTTACTTTCAGTCAATTGAACTGTAAAATACTGTCTCCATTTATGAGCGATTTATAGGTGCTTGTGAGGCTAAAATGGGTTTCATTTAAGAACAATTACTACTAATCAACTTAGAAAAATAAAATTTAAAATTTAAAACATGTCCTCCACTGCATAGGATTCAAAAATTATAATTGCATAATTTTAATTTTTTTTATTATTATTATTAAAATTATATTTGTAAATTTTAAATATTTTATTTAACTCAATATTTTTAATTTTTTCTACTAATAAAAATAAAAAATAAAAAAATTTACCCCCTTTTATGCAGCAATTTTACATAATTTTTTGTTAAGATTTTAATCTTACATTTAGATCAGAAATATATCATTAATAAATTTATTTTTATTATTTTATAATTTTAAATTTATTTTTCATTTTAAAACTATTTGTTCATTGAATGGGTAATTATTATTCATCAAAAATCTTAATAGATATTGTTGTGTGTTGAAAAGTTTGCAATGTTAAAGTATGAGAGTTTATCGTCATAATTCGACACAAGCATCTCAAATGCGCATAGATGAAAAAAAAGATTCATCAAAGATTTTTTTTACGAGAAAATTTTGAGGGAAAAGCACGAGTTCTAGTCTAGTTGAAATGATTTCATTGAGGTCTAGCTTAGTTAAAATGATTTCACTATATAATAAGAGTTACATGACTATGTTTGCCCTTGAGTAGGTGATGGTGATATTATAAGAGCAGTGGTTATTGACTTGATTTCCACAAGATGACCCATATAAAATATTTGAGAAGCCACGATGATTCTGATGTAATGATAGTTATTCGGTGATCTTGAACATCAGGAGATAATTATTTGATGGTGATGGTGGTGATTGGGTGATAGTAGTCCTGAGGTGATGATGGTGGTGATGACTAAGCGATGGTGGTGAGCAGACAAGCTTTGGCTGTTCGACGGTGGGGGCGACTGAACGAGCACCTGTAGTTCATCGATGATTGTCAGTAATCGTTGGATTCAAATTTTTTTCAAGAGCATGAATTTAAATCTTATTTTTTCTCCCCTTCCCTTATGATTGAGTGTTATGAAATTTTTCAAAATTTAACAAAATGTCTCTCTCGGAACTATATTAATAGCCTTATGCTCAACATGATGGAGGAAATTAAGAAAAAGAGAGTTTGGAGACGTAAAAACTTTAAAGCTCCACCCGACATTTAACACAAAAAATATCCAATAATCATCATCAATTAATTGTTGTCTTTGAATGATCAAAGACAACAATTAATTGATGATGATCATACCATAACCTCACTTGACAATCGTTATCTAATTGTTATCCAGCCACTATCTTCCAACCATCATCATCATCATTTTTCTCTACTTTTAACTCTAATATAAGTAGAATATATCAAGTTTTTGACGTGTTGTTTTATAATTATATTATCTCTCATTAAGGGCAATGCCATTAACTTTATAACTATTGTAACCAGGGTTAGTCTCCATGATTTTTTCCTTCTTATACTTTTCATGTAAATATTATCATATAACATCTATTTTTTTATTCACATGTTTACATATCATTAAGAGAAATCAAGTGAGAATAAGATCACTAGCTTTAGATATTCATAAATCACTTAAAAATCTAATGTATGATATATGATCAACTGAATCAATACTAGCCATCCAATAAATTGTATAAAAGTTTTGACTAAAATAATTAAAAAAACATTCAAAAAATTATAAACAATTTATGTTCTTCATATGAAGGAATGAAGTGGACATAAAATTGGAGAGAGCTTAAAGATTTAAGAAAATCCAGTCAATCAACAATGAAGATTACCATTAGCAACTATCATTGCTTGAATGTTATTGCTTAACTGTGGTTGCTTGAATAACATCATCCAAATCACATCATTCATAGCCATCATCCAACTATCATTGTCCAACTGTCATTACTTGATCATCATCTTCTGACCACTATTTTATGACCATCACTACATTTTACCAACTAATGATGACATTAATTATTTCTTGATTATCATCTCACATCAAAGTTTTTCATCCTTTGCCAATTTTTGCAAGAATTTTCACCACATAGGAAGTATAGATGGCAATCAAGTCATTATAATCTTGTCTTATCTAATCATTAAAACAAATAAACTTTTGTAACCTTCAACTAAATAATAGACCAAATTGATCAATATGAAGACTGAGCTAATAAAAGCAAATATGAATAGTTTGATTAGATCCACTAACTTATCTCATAAGTAAAAACCAATATAAATAGAAAAGAATGCAAGATTGGCCTNTATATATATATATATATATATATATATATATATATATATATATATATATATTCTCCCAAAAATACTAAGCACATATTAAGTACTGTGTTTTTCATCTCTACAAACGTTTCTCCCAATTTTTGTACGTTTTCATTCCTTTTATGTCACAACAAAATGGCATTGTTAAGTGCAATGAGCTTGAGTTTCCTAACACAAAAAAAAAACACACACACACACACACACGATGGAATATCATCTTTCGTTGGACTTAGTTTGATCGTCATTTTTTCCTTCTTCCTCTTTCATACTCAGAACATCTTCTTTTATTGGAAGAAGAGGATCTAAAGATTGCAGATGGCTATTCTCTTCATGATAGAAGAGGTGTTAAAAATCAAATAAAATCCATTGCAAAGTCGAGATTTTGATATTTGGAGGTAACAATATATTTAATAAAATGATCAAAACTTATGTTATGTGAGCACTTATATGTAGGATCTTACATAAGTATAGTTTAGCACATGATTATGAGGATATTTCCTTCACAATTATGTAGATATGGTACAAAACATGGTTGGCAACCAAAGAGAGCGTAATAGTTAATTTGTTTGAATCACCTACTTTTCACAATATAATATACTAGATTTTAGGGGGCAAGAAACTCCTTCGATGAGTCATGATGAAGTTTAGCTTAAAGTTAAACCTCCATAATGGTTTGTGATTTTTTTTTAAATCTTGAATTTTCCCTTATCATTTGATAAAAAAAAAATCGTTTGATGAAACTTCAAATATAATCTTAATATTGAAACCATAAACATTTGTTTTTTACATTGTTTGGGGCAATCAAAGTAATTTTATTATAAAAGTAAATAAACTCTAAATTATATGGAAAATTTAAGATTTTCTTTGGCATAAATTTTATTTTATAATTTTATACTTTTTTCTTGGTTAAAAAATGTTTTTAATTTTTTTTAAAATAACTTTATTTTTAGTCACTTTGAATGTTTAAAAAGAAACATAACCATCAACAACTGACTATATTATTACTAGAGATCCATTAACTAANAGTCATCAACACGGAGGCATCAGAATTTGCAACCCTGGAACCTGGGCGCGTGAGTGCAATATTTCCCTATTGTGGCATTTATGTACATACCATTCAATTCCTATGTATTTACATGGATAACATGTAAATTTTACTTCTTTAAAATTCAACCACCCAAATATTTCATGTCACATAAACA
>JXCR01095966.1:0-10392 GCA_002079205.1 Phalaenopsis hybrid cultivar | reverse complement strand
GCATCCCCTTTATTCTTAAAAATGGGGACCAAAATACTCTCCTCCACTCCTCGGGCATCTTTTCAGTTTTTAAAATAATATTAAAGAGTTTAGTAAGCCAAGAAACTCCTAAATCTCCTAAATATTTTCACACATCAATTGGGATATCATCAGATCCTACAGATTTTCCACCTTTGGTTTTCTTTAAAGCTACATCAACTTTTTTTTTACTAATGCGACGTTAAAAATGAATCATTTTATTATTATTAACAATATTAAGATCACTATGGTCAATCGTATTTTCAGAAACTTCATTAAAAAGTTCATCAAAATAACTCGCCCACAAATGTTGAATATTTTTTTCTAAGGAAAGCACTTTTTGATTTTCATCTTTAATACACTTTACTTGAGTTAAATTTTTACTTTTTTTCTCTTTGTTAGGCTAGTTTATACATATATTTTTCACCCTTCTTGGTGTCTAATCTATT
The DNA here is from genome assembly GCA_002079205.1 of Phalaenopsis hybrid cultivar. Lineage (NCBI taxonomy): Eukaryota > Viridiplantae > Streptophyta > Magnoliopsida > Asparagales > Orchidaceae > Phalaenopsis > Phalaenopsis hybrid cultivar. The sequence continues at coordinate 9,925 of JXCR01095966.1, read as the reverse complement.
ATAAAGGTCATTATAAGCAGACTTTTAAGGGTGCGGACCGTTTGATATTTTTTACATTTAAACCAATTTTTATAATATAATTTCTTATATTTTATCTTTTCTTGCACATTATTATTCCACCGTCGGCTATTATTATTTATAGAAACTTTTACTTTTGATTCTCCAAGTATATCTTTTGTCACTTGTTTAATAGTGTTTGTTACTTTATCTCACATAGCATTTATTTCTTCATAAACATCCCAGATTTTGAAATCTTGAATTTTAGTCATAAAAATAATATTATTTATGTCTTTTAGGTACCCCCATCTAATTTTATGATGCAAAATCCTAGTATTCTTTATTTTACAACTCTTCATATTAAAATTTAGGACTAATAATCAATGTTGGGTACTTAAATCCTCACTTGGGATGACCTTACAATCTTTACAATCTCAACAACCAGTTCTTCTCATAAGAAAATAATTAAGTTGTCATTTATTATATCAATTCTTCTAAGTAATAAGATGATCATATCTTTTCTTGGATAAAATATTAGTAATAACAAAGTCATACGCTAGAACAAAATCTAATATGGTTCTACCTTCTTCATTAATCACTCCAAAATCGTAGCCATAATGAATATTTCTGAAATCTTCTACCACTCTACCGACATGTGCATCTAAATCTCCTCTAATAAAAAAACTTTCTTCAAAAGGTATTATTTGTATTAGGTCTTCTAATTCATTCCATAATTTATCTTTAGAGCCTATATCTAGCATAAACACATATAATATTAAAAATCTTAATATCAACAATAATCTTAAGGGCTATAATTCTCTCTCCAACACTATTAATTTTTACAACATTATCTTTAAACTCATATCTATAATTACACCTACACTATTGCTAGTGTGACTCTTACCAGAATATCAAAATTTAAAACCTAAGTTATTAATCTCCTTAGCCTTTTCTTCAACCCATTTAGTTTTTTGAATACATAAGATATTTATTTTTCTATGAATCATAATATCAACTAATTCAATTAATTTACCATTGAGAGTACATATATTCTTATCCTAATATTAGTTTCATAAACTAATTTCATTACCCGCATATGTCTGTAATGTGGGACCCTTATTTATTTGACACTACACCCGGGTACCGATTNTCGTTTACTTATCGAACGAATCGAACACGAACTCATTGACGAACCGAACACGAACTGTTCGCGAACAACGAATTTTTTTTACAGCCCTAGTTTTCGGACCATACAACGCGTCGTTTTCTGGAGACGTCATAACGCTTACACCGTGATCAAAATGATTAATGTCATGATTTTTTCGACAAGTTTTACACTCGTAATGAACTAACGCAATCCTCCACTTTTCACATTCAGGCTTGAGACCGACAATGACAATGTTAAACAACTAAATTTTTATATTTACATATATTCATAGCATTTAATTTTTAAATATCAGATCAAAAATACTATTATTACTTATTTTTAAAAGTGAAATGCATCTTCTAATGTATGATATATGAAACCAAAATATTATATGTGCCTAAAATATTTTAGGCATTAGATACGAAAATAAATAAAAATTTTATGGTATGGTGGAGATATTCTCTTAAGGAAACTTGTTATTCTTCATATGTTCATGATAAAATAATAATTAATACAAAAATTCGTTTTGGTTAGATATATACAAAAATTCGTTCAAACGAGCAAGACATTTTAAAACAATAAAATTAATTACCAAAGTTATGAAAATCGTATCGACATTGAATTTTAAAAATAATAGAGAAATTCAATCATAAATTTAAATCTGCTTATATATATATATATATATAGTTATGTACATATACAAATTTTAAAATATTTTAATTCAAGTAGACTGCACTGCTTTTTTTATTTTTACTGATAAATTTTTCTCAACCTAAAGCTAATAATGATTTTTCTAGCCACTGAGGGTTCGTTTGGGGCAGCAATGCAATAGCGGTGCAGCACCGCCTTACAGTTTTGTCCGTTTAGATAAACTGTATTTTTTGCAGCTTTTAAAAAAAAATTACTTCTAAAACCAATATTTTCCCACTGGTTCTCTCTAGATATGATGACAGTTTTCTAGTTGCGCTCTGACTTTTTCAAAAAAAGGAAAAATTGTAATAGCTACTATAACTTTTTTTGCAATATAAATTTATTCTTCATCTGCTTTACAGTTGTTTCTTAATAAGTTGCAGCAATCCCAAACAGACCCTAAATTTATTTTGAGATAATGCTAGAAAAAATTAAATTAATTATCATTCATCAACATTTAAATAAATTTAATAGCTCGAGAATTCCTCATAAGATTTGAATAAAAATACCCTCATACAAATATTTTCATGAAAACTTTTTTTTTTTGGCAAAAAAAAACTCAAATTAAAGTATAAAAAATAATAATAGCTACAAAATTGGCACAAAAGAGTTAGAATGTTAGAATCCTCAACCTAAACTAAACAAACTTACAGAATATGATTTAAGAATGAGTTGTAGACTCCTTAAATAAACGGGGAAGCACCTCATGCAAATCAATATCCAAAACCTCAGGATCCCTGGGGAAATGAAATGTCAATAAATTAAGACCAAAGTATTGGGGAATAAAAAAGCATTTTGACATGGAAATAAATATTTGAATTATTTTCTGAAAAAATAGACTTTCAAAATGTTATTAATGGTATTTTAAGTTTTTTTTTTTTTTCTTCTTATAAGAAAGGTTGGCAAAATACTGCTTACATACAATTGTAAATAAATCTATCCAACAACAACAACAACAACAATAACAATAAGCCTTTATCTTATTAAGTGGGGGCGGCTACATGAATCATTCATCTCCATTGTGTCCAATTGAGTGTCATATTTTCATTTAATTCTAATAAATTAAGATAATTTTTTATACAACATGGCCAAGTCTTTTTAAGTCTACATTTATCTTTCTTAACATAGTAAAATCTAAACATCAGCTCTTTCTAATCTTGTTTGCCACTAAACTTACACCAACCCTATCAAAAATATATTTGTTTCNAATTAAGACCAAAGTATTGGGGAATAAAAAAGCATTTTGACATGGAAATAAATATTTGAATTATTTTGTGAAAAAATAGACTTTCAAAATGTTATTAATGGTATTTTAAGTTTTTTTTTTTTTTTCCTATAAGAAAGGTTGGCAAAATACTGCTTACATACAATTGTAAATAAATTTATCCATGATAGGCAAAGAATTTATGAACAACAATACCAACAACAATAACAATAAGCCTTTATCTTATTAAGTGGGGGCGGCTACATGAATCATTCATCTCCATTGTGTCCAATCGAGTGCCATATTTTCATTTAATTCTAATAAATTAAGATATTTTTTATACAACATGGCCAAGTCTTTTTAGGTCTACCTTTATCTTTCTTAACATAGTAAAATCTAAACATCAGCTCTCTCTAATCTTGTTTGCCACTAAACTTACACCAACCCTATCAAAAATATATTCGTTTCACATTTTGTCTCTTAAGTGTAAAGCCACTCATCTACCTAAGCATTACTTAACTTAGTTTTACTATTTTCTTTTATAGGCCAACATTTTGTGCCATAAAACATTGAAGGCCTCACCACCATCTTATAAATTTTTTCTTTAAGTTTAAGCGGTAGTTTTCTATCACACCTGATGCATTTCGCAACTTCAACCATCCAACTTGAATTCTACTAATAAAAACCCCATTTATATCACCATCGCTTTGAATAATAGTCCCAAGGTATCTAAAACGTTCACTCCTAATGATTTGATCACTCATTGTTATGATTAGATAAAATAATAATTATAGAATAATTATAGTAGTCCTAGGATTTAGGAGAATATAGTAGGGATCCCACAACTCAATGAAGTTGTAGCGACCAAACNCTCATTGTTATGATTAGATAAAATAATAATTATAGAATAATTATAGTAGTCCTAGGATTTAGGAGAATATAGCAGGGATCCCACAACTCAATGAAGTTGTAGCGACCAAAANAGTTGTAGACTCCTTAAATAAACGGGGAAGCACCTCATGCAAATCAATATCCAAAACCTCAGGATCCCTGGGAAATGAAATGTCAAAATTGGCACAAAAAAATAAATGAAGTATTGGGGAATAAAAAAGCATTTTGACATGGAAATAAATGTTTGAATTATTTTGTGAAAAAAATAAATTAAGATAATTTTTTATACAACATGGCCAGTTTATCTTTCTTAACATAGTAAAATCTAAACATCAGCTCTCTATAATCTTGTTTGCCACTAAACTTACACCAACCCTATCAAAAATATATTCGTTTCGCATTTTGTCTCTTAAGTGTAAAGCCACTCATCTACCTAAGCATTACTTAACTTAGTTTTACTATTTTCTTTTATAGGCCAACATTTTGTGCCATAAAACATTGAAGGCCTCACCACCATCTTATAATTTTTTTCTTTAAGTTTCAGCGGTAGTTATCTATCACACCTGATGCATTCCGCGACATCAACCATCCAACTTGAATTCTACTAATAACAACCCCAGTTATATCACCATAGCTTTGAATAATAGTCCCAAGGTATCTAAAACGTTCACTCCTAATGATTCGATCACCCATTGTTATGATTAGGTAAAATAATAATTATAGAATAATTATAGTAGTCCTAGGATTTAGGAGAATATAGTAGGGATCCCACAACTCAATGAAGTTGTAGCGAACAAAAACATAAAAATGAGTCTCCGAGTTGTTTCTCAACTTGGAAACATCAGGAGAAAATTGTAGTATACGAAGATTTTTAAAAAATGTAGCATGTAGAACAATAAAACTAGATTGAATAAACAGTATAATTAAAGGGCATTTATATACATAGCACACAATTCTTATGTATTCACATCTCACACCTAAACTCTCATTTTTTCACACATAGCTTTTAAATCTTTAATATCACACCAAAAATAGTACTATTACCATTTTTTAAAGGTGAATACACCTTTTTCATGCATAGGTATAAAACACTGAAGTGCAGTATATGTAAATATGGAAGTTTAGGAGTGAGATATGTAAATACATAAGAATTATATACTATGTATGTAAATTTCCCTATAATTAATCAAAAACTAAAATTTAAAAGCTCATATATATACAATTAATCAAAAACATCCCCATCTATATCACCATCGCTTTGAACAAAAGATCAAAGATATCTAAATATTTCACATCTTTCAATAGTTCGATCACCCAAAGTTACACTTCTATCACTAGGGCTACTATTACTAAAATTACATTTCATGTATTCAATTTTAGTTCTACTCAAACGAAGGCCTTTAGACTCCAATATAGACCTCCACAATTCAAGTTTTTTTTCCTAGGCTTTATCTCTTGTCTTATCCACGAGAAGGATATCATTAGCAAAAAACATACACCAAGGTATATCCTCCTGTAAATGTCCAGTAAGACCATCCACTAACTAAAGGCAAAAAGATATGGGCTTAAAGTCGATCCCTAATGTAATCCAACAGAAATAGGAAAATATTTAGTCAATCCACCTTCTATTCGAACACAAAAAACAGCTCTAATATACATATCTTTAATGACTTGAATATAAGTCATATCAACAATTTTCTTCTCAAGAACTCTCCAAACGAATATCTCTTGGAACCTTATCATAAGCTTTTCTAAATCAATAAAAATCAAATGTAGATCTTTCTTATTATCTCTGAACTTCTCCACCAAACCTTTCAATAAATGAATGGCTTCCATAGTAGACCCGCCCGACATAAATCCAAATTGATTATAAGAACTCTTTGTAATACTTCTTAGCCTATGTTCAATTATCCTCTCCCATAATTTTAAAGTATGACAAATCAACTTAATTTCTCTATAATTTGCACTCTTGTGCATCCCCTTTATTCTTAAAAATAGGGACCAAAATACTCTCCTCCACTCCTCAGGCATCTTTTTAGTTTTTAAAATAATACTAAAGAGTTTAGTAAGCCAAGAAACTCTCAAATCTCCTAAATATTTTCACATCAATTGGGATATTATCAGGTCCTACAGACTTTCCACCTTTGGTTTTCTTTAAAGCTACATCAACTTCTTTTTTACTAATGCGACGTTAATAATGAATCATGTTATTATTATTAACAATATTAAGATCACTATGGTCAATCGCATTTTCAGAAACTTCATTAAAAAAATTATCAAAATAACTCGCCCACATATGTTGAATATTTTTCTAAGGAAAGCACTTTTTGATTTTAATCTTTAATGCACTTTACTTGAGATAAATTTTTACTTTTCTTTTCTCTTTGTTAGGCTAGTTTATACATATATTTTTCACCCTTCTTTGTGTTCAATCTATTATAAAGATCATTATAAGCAGAATTTTAAGTGTCATGAATAGTTTTTTTAGACTCTTTGCGGACAGTTTGATATTTTTTCCTGTTCTCTAAGCTTTTTCATTTAAACCAATTTTTATAATATAATTTCTTATATTTTATCTTTTCATGCACATTATTATTCCACCACCAACTATTATTATTTATAGAAACTTTTACGTTTGATTCTCCAAGTACATCTTTTGTCACTTGTTTAATAGTGTTTGTTACTTTATCCCACATAGCATTTGTTTCTTCATGAACATCCCAGATTTTGTAATCTTGAATTTTACTCATAAAAATAATATTATTTATGTCTTTTAGGTACCCCCATCTAATTCTACGATGCAGAATCCTAGTATTATTTATTTTACAACTCTTCATATTAAAATTTAGGACTAATAATCAAAGTTGGGTATTTAAATCCTCACTTGGAATGACCTTACAATCTTTACAATCTCGACGACCACTTCTTCTCATAAGAAAATAATTAAATTGTCTTTTATTAGATCAATTCTTCTAAGTAATAAGATGATCATCTCTTTTTTTAAATAAAGTATTAGTAATAACAAAGTCATACGCTAGAAAAAAATCTAATATGGTTCTACCTTCTTCATTAATCACTCCAAAACAGTAGCCGTCATGAATATTTCTGAAATTTTCTACCACTCTACCAACATGTTCATCTAAATCTCTTCCAATAAAAATATTTTCTTCAAAAGATATCATTTGTATTAGGTCTTCTAATTCATTCCATAATTTATCTTTAGAGCCTATATCTAGCATAAGCACTTATAATATTAAAAATCTTAATATCAACAATAATCTTAAGCGCTATAATTCTCTCTCCAACACTATTAATTTTTACAATATTATCTTTCAAACTCATATCTATAATTACACCTACACCATTGCTAGTGCGACTCTTACCAGAATATCAAAATTTAAAACCTAAGTTATTAATCTCCTTAGTTTTTTCTTCAACCCATTTAGTTTCTTGAATACATAAGATATTTATCTTTCTATGAATCATAATATCAACTAATTCAATTAATTTATCATTGAGAGCACCTATATTCTTATCCTAATATTAGTTTCATAGACTAAATTCTTTACCCGCATCCGTCCGTAATGTGGAACCCTTATTTATTTGACACTACACCCGGGTACCGGTGTAGCGCCCCTAGCACACTTCACTGTATTGAAGTCATATAGCACATCGCTTCCAGGGACACCCTAGCACTTACATAATGATCAAAATGATTGATGTAATGATTTTTTTTCGACAAGCTTTACGCTGATTGTCGACTACCTAACGCAACTCTCCACTTTTCATATCTGGACTTGGGACCGGCAATAACCGCGTTACTAAAAAATGATAATAATAGAAAATATCAAAGGAAAAAATCAACCTGCAGAATGTTTGGCCCTTCTCTGCTGAACTGGGAACAAACCATAGTTTACGTAAAACAGGAGACTCAAACTGTACAAAGAATCCATCAGCATTCCCATGCTTCCATTTTCTTGAACCCTGACCTTTCCATACCTGCAAGGGAACAAAATATCCTCATGAATTAAATCTTATATCACAGTTTCAAGGTAAAGATGTTGAGCGTTTTAAGAGAGATAAAATTAGATCAATGAATATATATATAGGGAGAAACCAGAAACCTAAGAATATTATATGCTTACTCACATATGCACCTGAAGGATTCTTAAATCACAAAAACATTAGAAGTGAAGTGGCAAAATATTCCTCTAACTATTTACATGGGATCATTTTAGTCCCAAGTTTATACAAATACTACATTACACATGTTGTTTTAATGGGGGTGAAAATAATCTTCATTGAGGACTATTTCAACCCATATTAAGAAAATCTGGAGAATAAATTGACACTTTTATAAATTCTCAAACTAAAATGAACCCCCTCCAAAAAGTCCGGAGAAATTTTGACACTTTTCTCAAAAAATTACTATGAGAATGAAAATTATTTTTAAGAACAAACCTGTGGATATGCTATGATGCTCTTGGGCGCTACCAAGCAAGCAGCCTTCGAAAATGACTCCTCAGCATACTGCCTCAAAAAAGAAAAGCAGTCGCTATGTGTGTGAGGTGACTCGAATGCCTGTAAAAATATATATAGAGAGAGAAAATATATGATGATGTCGTCTCCCAAACAAGGCATTGAGATGGAAAAAAAAATTTACATACCTAACACAATTCTTATGTATTTATGTATCTCACGCCTGAACTTCATATTTATGTTTATAGCNAAAATATATATAGAGAGAGAAAATATATGATGATGTCGTCTCCCAAACAAGGCATTGAGATGGAAAAAAAAAATTTACATACCTAACACATTTCTTATGTATTTATGTATCTCATGCCTGAACTTCTTATTTATGTTTATAGTGCTTTGATTCTTTAAGCCTATCAATGAAAAGATGTATTTCAGTTTTAAAATTTAATAATAGTGCTATGTTTTATGTGATATTAAATATTTTATTATGTCTGTAAACATAAAAGTTTAGGCGTGAGATACATCAATGCATAAGAATTGTGTGCTACAANGTATTTCAGTTTTAAAATTTAATAATAGTGCTATGTTTTATGTGATATTAAATATTTTATTATGTCTGTAAATATAAAAGTTTAGGCGTGAGATACGTCAATGCATAAGAATTGTGTGCTACATATGTAAATGCCCCTTCTTTTAATGATCTCAGTTGAAAGAAGCAATAGCAAACTCTATATAAAGAAGAAGAAAAAATACATCAATGGGTAGCTCAAATACCTTATCAATATTGACCATAGGGGCATATTTATCAACCGGCGTCTTCTCTTTCTCAAGAAGAAAATATACTTTCGGATCTACCTTACCTGTCTCATGCCAAACTTTTATAGCAGATTCCATTAAATTGACAAAAAAAGAAAATGCCTCATCATTTCCTATGTCGCCAAACTTCGCATCCTACAAAATGCACAAAATCAGCTTTAACTTAAATTTCTAATTTATACTACTCTATAAATATACCTAATTGCATCCAAACATTATCAAAAATGGTCGTGTAAACAATGAGAACAGTTTTTCAGTATATCCTAAGATGTATTCTACTATTTGTAAAAGGGAGAACTTTAAAAGCAAAATAATGCCATCTATATTGTAGAAGTCCAGAGTATTTAATAATTCAAAATTTATTAATGATCACTTTGAGTGTGATGGAAACAAGAATGCTAAGATAGATGTATGACAAAACTTAAAAAGGATGAATGAAAAGATAATTCTATTAGAGGGACAGCCACATTATCGTAGACAAAGTAACAGGAAATAAGTCTAGGTGATTTGTTCAAGCATATAGAAGGATAGAAGGCATAACATTAAAATGAGTTGATAAAAATTATGTTAAAAAATTAAGAATGAAGAAAAGGCAGATCTATCATAACTTATAGTAGTGTCAAATCGGATTCAAAGATTAGATTCGGGCCTAACTCAAAATTAACTCGACCCAAAACTGCTTGCGACCCAAACTTAGCCTG
>JXCR01095961.1:0-17618 GCA_002079205.1 Phalaenopsis hybrid cultivar | reverse complement strand
TTGATGCCTGAATTTGGAAAAACATTATAAGCTCTTGTTATAATGTTTGATCCCATCGATATAATGTTGTTTGGGTGTTCAATATATGATACTGGAGTTAACCTAAACAAAGATAAACAAATAATATTATTAATGCAAAAATCTATAGGCGGTTATAGCCAACATCACAGAAACGGAAAATAACAATACACACGACACTCAATNTTGTTATAATGTTTGATCCCATCGATATAATGTTGTTTGGGTGTTCAATATATGATACTGGAGTTAACCTAAGCAATGATAAACAAATAATATTATTAATGCAAAAACCTATAGGCGGTTATAGCCAACATCACAGAAACGGAAAATAACAATACACACGACACTCAACGCACGATTAGGGCAGATCTATGGAGGTGGGTGGTGACAGCTAGGGACTTATAAAGGTGGCAACAAGGTGGTAGGCAGGCAGGACAACTGAGGAACAATGGTTAGAGGTGGTCCAGAGCAGCTGGAACAACCGCGTGGAGGATTTTGGCGGTTGTCACAGTAGTAGGGCTGTAGGAAGAATGATTATGGGTGGCTGCAGTAAGGAGGGGGCAAGGGGGATGGTTTCAGGTGGCTGCAACAACAATAGGGGTGTAAAGGAAAAATTCTGGGTGGTTGGCAGTGAAGAGGCATCAAGGGGGATGGTTCTAAGTGGTTGGAACGGCAACACGAATGATTATGGGGATTGGAACAATAATAAGGATGCGGGAGGAAGGATTCTGGGTGATTGGCAGTAAGGACGGGGGAGGTTGGGAGAGAACGAACTGCAAGAAAACAGCTAAGACGTGCCTGTTAGGGCGCTTGCAGTGAGGAGGATGTGTGTCAGTGAAGCGGTAGGGAGCGAGATATAGCTAAAGCACCACTTGATTTTTGGAGGAAAATCACCACCTCAGAACGAGATACTGTTGGAGCACAACTCGTCTTTGGATACAATCCTAGAAGGAAAAACAGGAGACGCTGACGACTGTCTGTTATGCCTGTGCGTAAGGGCAATTTAGTCATTTGTCATTTATTAATGTTTAGTATAAATAGGGTTAATATGTTTATGGTTATAGTTATGCATGAGATTGTTGTCTTAAGTCACAGGGTTAGGGATAGGGTTTGAGAGAGATTTCTTATCTCTCGAATTGTAGGATTTGGGAGAGACCGCCTACCTCTGAAATTGTAGGTGCTTATCATATGTATTTATGTTGAGTTGTTTGATGTTCTTGCAATAAAATTGTTGGTTTTCCTAATTTATGTGGTAAAATCAATTGGTTCGTATTAAGTGGTATTAGCGCGTTCTACCTGGGAAGTATTGTGACGTACATGGCACAATCGTGATTTGACCGAGCTAAGAAGTAAAGCCTGTGTCAGAGCTTATTGGGAATGTCGGGATTACGATAGGAAGCAATGTCGGGATTACGATAGGAAGTAACGTCGAGATCACAACATGCCTATAGGCTTGATACAGTGGTGATCGAGCTATCTAGGAAGCAATGACGTGATCTAAACATATAGAAAGGTGTGATGAAACCTTGCAAAATAGTCGTGAGAGAAGGGATCATAGTTTACATGTCTCTATCACGTCGTAATATTGATGACTCGGTCGTGATTTGTGATTGCTAGGAGCAATACAACCTTGCAAAGAACTAACTGTGTCGTAATATTGATGACTCAGTCGTGATTTGTGATAGCCAGGGGCAATACGGTTCTGCAAAGAACTAACTGTGACGCAAACGATGGGATCCATTAGCTACAGTTGCAAAAAGAGTTAGCTTTAGGCAGGTTAAGAGATGTTGTATGGAGTGAAGGAATCAGGAGCGGATTTGAGTGATAGTATTTGAAAGAAATAGTGCAACATTCGGATGGTTGGAAGAAACAAAAGCAGGTAGGATCGAGTGAAGGATTCAGAAGCAGATTTGAGTAGTAGTATTTGGAGGGAATATCATGAAATTTTGAGGTTTGGAATGAGTGGAAACAGGCAGAATGCGACAATGTGCGATTTAAGGTTGGAGAAGATAGCTTCGAAGAATTTTGACCTAGGAAAGGGAACTATGATGGGTCGAATCCAAGTAGAGGGCTGCATCCAACTACGTCAGTGCTTTTTGTGGTGCCAGCTTTTCTAGCAAAAGGCGATTCATAAGTAATGATGGAAAGGTAGGTGGAGAAGAGTGAGGCAGTTTGCTAGGAATTGATTTGTGCAAGATGTCGGGGCCATTGAAGACTGATGAGGGCGGTTCAGGAAGCAGAGCTAAGATTTTTTATTGTGTTGCATATTGTGGAAGAGACACATGATGTGGGATCGACAGAGATCCCAGGGATTGATAAGCTACTGGATAAGTTGTTTGGGGTGGAGATGTTCTACAGCATTGACTTGAAGTCAGGTTACTATTAGATTTTGCTGCGACCAAAGGATGCTCACAATACGACATTTCGAGATGGTGAGGGTCACGATAAGTTTTTGATTAAATGGAAAGGATTACCAGATGATGACACCACACAGGATTCATACGACCAAATCCAACTGTATTTTTTTTTTTGACTTTGAGGACAATGTATCTTTTTAGGAGGGTAGTAATGTCATGATGACGCCTAAGGGCAATTTAATCATTATAATTTATTGTTTAATATAAATAGGGCTAATATGTTTTGAGTTAGGGTTATGCATGAGATTGTTTCTTGAGTCTTAGGGTTATGGTTTGGGAGAGATTTTCTACCTCTCCAATTGTATGATTTGGGAGAGATCGTCTACTTGATTGGAGGTGCTTATCTTATATATTCATGTTGAGTCTTTTTGATGTTCTTGCAATAACATAGTTGTTTGGCCTATTTTTCGTAGAAAATTTACTTGGTTTGTATCACTGCCTTGACAGGAGCACAAGGCAAAAACTAACCCTGACTCATATGAAAATAAATATATCGCAATTGGATAACTAGGACTAACCCACCAGGACCAACCGACTCCTCAAAAGGGAAAAAACCTGGACCGATTCAGTCCAGGCAAAGTAATTGGGTTGTTGCTTACGTGGGAATTTTCGCATGCGGGTTGCTTCCACCCGCGTCAATCTCTCAGAAGTAACTCTCAGGCTTCAATCTCATTTTTCAGAGCTTCTGGCTCCTCGAGTATGGTGTTCGGTCGACCACCATGAAGGTGGAGGAAATGTTATTTTTTTTCGGTATTTTCATCCTATTGGCATTGTCATTCCAAATCACATCATGATAGAATATGTATCTGCATCCTTTTGGATACTATAGATAAACGAGTATTGTCATGAATCAAGTCTCGAATCATCACGTATGTGCCCTACTTCTTCCACTCCTCGTACTTGTCTAAGTATATCTGATAAATAAGTGTGTAAGGACACAAGTCTGGGATGAAAGCTTTGGCAGCCTGGGTAACTCTAAATATTAACATCTCGAAAGAGGTCTCTTACTTTACTCTGGTAGTACTTGGATCCCATTGTAGAATTTTCTTCACTACCAAACTCCTACAATAATTTCCAAAGTTGCGGTTCATCTCTTTCTTGGCCATTTGTTGGTGGGCAGACTGTTGAACTGAATTTAATCTAAACAAGTCCATATTGTCTCCCTGCATTAACTCACAAGCTTCTCATTTCTTACATGTTGGACCACTTTCAGGTGAGTCGTACTTGGCTAGCAATTCTCTCAATAAGGGTTTCCCCCTCTCAGGCATCAGTTCCTTAGGCTCATTATCTTTTAGAATAATTCCCACTAATCCAGTTGGAGTTTCTCTCGTGGGCTCATTTTGAATCACTAACATCTCTTTCTCATTGGCTTGAAGTTGAAACCCATTTATGACATTTTCATCCTTTTTTGTGTCACTGACAATTTTTTGGATTGCCCCTGGTCAGTGAAATAGATCATTCTTTTGGTTGTCCAATCTGATTTATTATGCTCAAACCCGTAACACTTGAGACACTTTTCGGCTGGGACAGATTTTGAAATTCAGATTGATTCCTTCTGTTCTTTGCTTTGAACCAACATCTTCCCAAGTGAGGTTCGTTTAGATCTTTCGTTGGGTGTACTCTTGTTGTGTGATTCTGAGATTGAACTTTGCCTGTAAGATGTTACGGTCATCTGGTGAGATTGCTCTCCACTTATGAAGTTAGGGTTTGAATATCCTGTATGTAAAGTGTTGATAGTTATTGGCACTGAATCTTTTGTTTTTACCTTAGAACTTGTAATAATTTTACTCTTATTTTCTCGCTGTCAAAGAATCAAGTTCTTCAACCAAAAAAATGCATTCCTCCTTAACTTACTGGCGACTAGTTTCATCATTTTGTCTGGTAGGATGTCTTTGTACTCAAAGACACATTCAACTGTCCTGAGCTTCGATGAACTTGTCTGGATCTCTATGACCGTCAAAATATGGCAAATCTACTTCTACTTTAAAAAAACTAAATTATCTGATATTTATGCCAAGTCTTTGGGGCAGTGATTCTTCTTCTTTGAAATCTATCTGGTGAAAGGGATTCATTGTATTTTTTGATCTGGCAAGTCACTATTGTGGCTATGACTGACCTTTCCAGATTGCCTTATCTCAAAGGCGGTAAGCCTCTGTTGCAGTTGGAGGATTTATCGCTGCACATTCTCTATAAAAAAATTCCATTCCTGGACATCTCTTTGTGATTTTCATTAATGACATTTTTGGCATTTTCTTCCCATCAAGTCTCCGACAATTGCCTCGTTGATGGTGTGGTTAGGGTAGACGGAAGAGGGTGTATATGAATGATATATGATGAAAAAGAAAATGTTTAATTGGCCACTTTGAAAAATCAGCAAAGGAAAGGATTTTTGTGCGGTGTGGTTGGGCATTGGTGGATGCTAATAGTCTTAGAACGAGACTAATGTTAGGCTAGCTCTGATACCAAATGGTATCAGATTTAACCCAAACAATAATAAACAAACAAATATTATTATTACAAAAANTGCCTCGTTGATGGTGTGGTTAGGGTAGACGGAAGAGGGTGTATATGAATGATATATGATGAAAAAGAAAATTTTTAATTGGCCACTTTGAAAAATCAGCAAAGGAAAGGATTTTTGTGCGGTGGGGTTGGGCATTGGTGGATGCTAATAGTCTTAGAACGAGACTAATGTTAGGCTAGCTCTGATACCAAATGGTATCAGATTTAACCCAAACAATAATAAACAAAAAAATATTATTATTACAAAAGCGAATAGGCGGTTATAACCAACACCATGAAAACGGAAAATAACAACAAACACGACGCAAGACTAGGGCGGATCTAAGTAGGTGGGGGTGACTACTACAAACTTTGAAAGGTGGTGGCAAGGTGGTTGGTAGGCTTGACAGGGGAGGAACTGTGGTTAGAGGTGATCTAGAGCTGATGGAATAGTCGTGAGGAGGATTCTCGCAGCTGTCACAGCATTAGGGCTGTAGGAAGAATGATTTTGGGCTCTTGGAAGCAAGGTGGTGGCAAGGGGGATAGTTTCGGGTGGTTGGGACATTAACAAGCGTGCTGGAAGAATGATTTTGGGTGGCTGGTAGCGAGGAGGCGGCAAGGGGATGGTTTCAAGTGGTTGGGATGTGCCTGTCGAGGCNAAGCATGCTGGAAGAATGATTTTGGGTGGCTGGTAGCGAGGAGGCGGCAAGGGGATGGTTTCAAGTGGTTGGAACAATAACAAGGATGCAGGAGAAGGGATTCTAGGTGACTGGCAGCAAGGAGGGTGGCGGTTGAGAGAGCAAGAACCGAGGAAAGCGGTCGGGATGTGCCTGTCGAGGCAGCGTGGTGAAATTTGTGGAAGCAAAGCCAGTGGGATACAGAGGAGTTGGGAAAGGATGACACCTCCTCGGGAGCGAAATACATTCCGAGTATNTGGTGAAATTTGTGGAAGCAAAGCCAGTGGGATACAGAGGAGTTGGGAAAGGATGAACACCTCCTCGGGAGCGAAATACTTTCCGAGTACCACTCAACTCTTGGAGGAGAATCATCACCACTACATGAGATACAACCGGAGCACCACTCGCCTTCGGATACAACCTTATAAGAGAAAATGAGGGATGCTAACGACTATCTTGATAGAACGTAAGCAAAAACTAACCTTAGACTCATATGAAGTCAAATATATAATAAGATGATAATTAGGAGTGACCCACGAGGACCGGCCGACTTCTCAAATGGGAAAAAACCTGGACCAGTTATGTCCAGGCAAAGTAGCCGGGTCATTGCTTATGCGGGAACTCTCATGTGAGGGACTCGATCCTGCTTCTGCCCACGTTAATGTAATACCTAGCTATTGGTGGCTTTTTCCAANTCATTTTGTCTGGTGGGATGTCTTTGTACTCAAAGACACATTCAACTGTCCTGAGCTATTCGATGAACTTGTCTGGATCTCTATGACCGTCAAAATATGACAAATCTACTTCTACTTTAAAAAAACTAAATTATCTGATATTTATGCCAAGTCTTTGGGGCAGTGATTCTTCTTCTTTGAAATCTATCTGGTGAAAGGGATTCATTGTATTTTTTGATCTAGCAAGTCACTATTGTGGCTATGACTGACCTTTCCAGATTGCCTTATCTCAAAGGCGGTAAGCCTCTGTTGCAGTTGGAGGATTTATCGCTGCACATTCTCTATAAAAAAATTCCATTCCTGGACATCTCTTTGTGATTTTCATTAATGACATTTTTGGCATTTTCTTCCCATCAAGTCTCCGACAATTGCCTCGTTGATGGTGTGGTTAGGGTAGACGGAAGAGGGTGTATATGAATGATATATGATGAAAAAGAAAATTTTTAATTGGCCACTTTGAAAAATCAGCAAAGGAAAGGATTTTTGTGCGGTGGGGTTGGGCATTGTTGGATGCTAATAGTCTTAGAACTAGACTAATGTTAGGCTAGCTCTGATACCAAATGGTATCAGATTTAACCCAAACAATAATAAACAAACAAATATTATTATTACAAAAACGAATAGGCGGTTATAACCAACACCATGAAAACGGAAAATAACAACAAACACGACGCAAGACTAGGGCGGATCTAAGTAGGTGGGGGTGACTACTACAAACTTTGAAAGGTGGTGGCAAGGTGGTTGGTAGGCTTGACAGGGGAGGAACTGTGGTTAGAGGTGATCTAGAGCTGATGGAATAGTCGTGAGGAGGATTCTCGCAGCTGTCACAGCATTAGGGCTGTAGGAAGAATGATTTTGGGCTCTTGGAAGCAAGGTGGTGGCAAGGGGGATAGTTTCGGGTGGTTGGGACATTAACAAGCGTGCTGGAAGAATGATTTTGGGTGGCTGGTAGCGAGGAGGCGGCAAGGGGATGGTTTCAAGTGGTTGGGATGTGCCTGTCGAGGCAGCTGTAGCGTGGTGAAATTTGTGGAAGCAAAGCCAGTGGGATACAGAGGAGTTGGGAAAGGATGAACACCTCCTCGGGAGCGAAATACTTTCCGAGTACCACTCAACTCTTGGAGGAGAATCATCACCACTACATGAGATACAACCGGAGCACCACTCGCCTTCGGATACAACCTTATAAGAGAAAATGAGGGATGCTAACGACTATCTTGATAGAACGTAAGCAAAAACTAACCTTAGACTCATATGAAGTCAAATATATAATAAGATGATAATTAGGAGTGACCCACGAGGACCGGCCGACTTCTCAAATGGGAAAAAACCTGGACCAGTTATGTCCAGGCAAAGTAGCCGGGTCATTGCTTATGCGGGAACTCTCATGTGAGGGACTCGATCCTGCTTCTGCCCACGTTAATGTAATACCTAGCTATTGGTGGCTTTTTCCAATGACTGATTTTGTTATGAATATTTATTTTCATGGCATTTGATATTCAACTACATGCAGGACTTCCAGAAACAATATGTCTTTGAGAAAATTTTTGGTTACGAAAGATTAGAAGAAATTAATTTATGATTAGTTTTTGGGTTTTCTTTCCTTTTTATGGCTTCTACAAATACCTGCATTAATGCCTGTGAATGATTCACCAAGCTGTGTTTATAGATTTTGGATCAGCTTCTTGTGGTCATGACAAATGATAATGTGGCATTTTTTAAATGGGCAACTACATGCAGACCACCCAAAACTTGCTATTTACAAATCGACCACCGACTTTCATCCATTTTTCAATTTCTTACTCAAATATTAAAATTCATGGTAAAACTCCAACCCATATTTTTCATTTTTAGCAAATTCTAAAAAGTTACATAGGTTCGATATTTCAAAAAAATCACATGGGTGCTTAATTTGTAAATGTCAATGTTTTGAGTGGTCTGTATGTATTTATCTCTTTTTAGATATAATGTTTTGTTTTAACTAATATTTTGTTATTCGTTGCTACTTAAGCCCACGTTGCCCTTTCTTTTTATTACCTTCTCAGAACTTATAGCCCTCCTTAAGCTGTCATGTTAAATTAATTTTTGTGCTCATGATCATCATAGTTATGATTTCTTACTCTGGATTTTAGAATATGTAATCATCTACATTGATTTTTTTTTTTGTTTATGAAATGCCATGCAATATCCATCTTTTCAGGTGCAATATTTTTACTTCGTTTTGTTAACGAAGCTTCCTAAGCCTACATGCTATGTTTGTTTTCTGGAAAAAAAATATTTTAAAATGTAGGTTCAAATTGGTATTTTTTTGGATTTTTTTGGGCCGTGTTCAAATATCTTGCCTTATTATAGCTGTCACCAGTTATGTTAGGAAAATAACCTAAGAAATATGGGTGTTCAAAAGTTTTCATTAATCGACATTTATATGACTTGTTTAAACCAAATGAATAATTTTGGTGGACGATATGCAAGAAATGCTTTTTTGAAGGTTGGATGCTACGCGTTTGTGGTTTGGCTGGCTTGAATGTGCAGATGGTTTAATTATATTCCATCCGGATAAAAAAATAACCTTCTTAGATTTGACCTAAATTATAAACTGAAAAAATACAACTAATTTCATCATTTTTTTCCGTTCTATATGTAAAAGTTTGAGAAAATTCTATGGTGATGTGTAGAGGACAACATTGGTATGTTTGACACTGATTAAGATGCTAACATCAAGTTGCCAAAAAGCTTGAGTAGATGACTTTAAAGTTAAGGCCATTTTGTCACCGAACACAACCAACGGCAACTCTCAAGACACTATAAAGTTAATACCAATAATATATATGTTTGTTATGGTACCCCTAGTTCATGATGAAACCCAAGAAGTTTGGTTCCCAGGTTTCTGCTTTCAATCTGATGTAAAAAATACTCGCAGTGAGATTCTTGGTTGAACTCAGAAAGCTAATCCGGTTTTGCTGGAGATGTTGGGCCCTGTGTTTAAAACTTTAACCTGCTGCTGCCAGCTGTAGGATAACAGAGAAAACAAATCTAGCAGATCTAAAGTATTAATAAGATAAATGAAGATGATTAGACACGAGGAAATAGACAACCTGACTCAAAAGTGATTCTTGAGTAAAGAATTTGAAACTTTAGAACTGTAGCTGATAATCTCTAGGATGGCTGGGAATTTAGCAATCTGCATAGATATGAGAGAAAGAAATTGGTTGATAACGGTTTATCAAAAAGGAAAATAACTAAGGCTAAAACCATAAAATAGTGAACCTTATTTAAGGTCTTCTAGGTATCTAGGAATGGAGTTCTGGCTACTCCTAGGTTCTCCAGGCTGTCCTCGTACTAGTTCTGGTCCTGGCGGATTGTTTTTTATTATGGAAGGATGTCTTCATTTCTTTGTTCTCTTTCCCTTTAGGTCAAGAATTGTCTTCTAGATGTTAGGAGAATGCAGACAGGATCATTTTTCTCCAATGTCATGCTGCCCGCAATCCATCTGTCAGTGCTGGTTTCTAGACAGCAGCTTTGCACTGATTTTTATCATTGGAAATCTGGCATGACGCAAGGGTGGTTGCTAAGTGCCAGAAGCGGGAGTCATGTACTTCACTATGACCATCAATCCCACCATCTGAGGTTAGGGGAAATCCACTCCACGTACAGGGAATTCTCCACTACTCAGGATATAATCTATAACATAAACTCTCCATAAAAATCCCCTTCTTACATATATTGAGTATTTATTGATGAGCTATACCTATTAACATCTAGGTCCCTTAATTACTGAAATAACCCTCTTTAAGATTTTATGCAATTTAATTTTTTAAAGGCCCCTCACCTCTTCTGACTATGCCTTTCTTTTACGGTAGGAGGAGACTTGTTATGGATATCTTGTTCTTCTTTATATTCATAGTATGGTGAAAGAATGAAACATTTATGTTGGCCAAAACCTGGGCGAGTCAGTTTTGTAAAGATTGTCACCAAAATGCTTAATGATTTGAATATAATTTTTGGTTTTAGATTTAAGTTTTGCATACACACTTGAAGAGAAACATTCCTTTTGCAAATGAGTTCAAACCTGATTGTCATTTTTATAGGAAATTGATGTTGTGCGGGATTTGTTTTGCTGCTTTCAACAATGAGCGCCTTTCTTTTTAATAATTACTCGCACTTGCCAATGTAATTTTTTATTTAATTGGACCATTTACTAGCCTTTTTGTTAAATTCTGAACTAATAATCATAGGGGTCACATCTAACAATGTGATGGGGTTCGTTTCATTAACATTTTTATAGGGGTTTTGATCCATAGTTTGATTAATAGATCTGTTATAGTTCAACTTCGACTAAAATGAGATTCCAATGCTTTATATTTTCCTTGTCAAAACATTTTAGTATGTTTCTTCAACTTTGATTGACATTTTTTGTTTGGCCATCAGTTTGAGGTTGAGCTATTCAACGAAATGAAGTTTTGTACCCAATTTCATCCTTAAAGTTCTTCAAAAAACGGCTTAAAAATTGTATTTTGCGATCGAAAGTAATAGATTTTAGTGTTCCATCCAAGCAAATAAGCTTGCAAAAATAAAGTTTAAAAATATAAGAAGCATGTGTTTTAAGACGAGGGATAAAACATGTATTCCTAGAAAAATTGGTCTGCAACATTTATGATAATACTTAATATCATTGGGCAATTGGTAGCCCAACAATAGAATCCATATTCACATCTTTCTAAGGTGACAATTGCACAACTAAACGAGTGAATAACCTTATTTTTTTGAATTCTTTTTTTAACCATATGACCAATTTGGCTTGTTTTTCTTTGAAGTTGGTCAACATCACACTAAATAGATGTCATCATGCCAAAAAGTTTGTAATCGTTTTTCATGGTATTTGGATAAAATATCTTATCAAAGGAAATATAAACGAATACATATAAGATTATGGATAAACAAATATCCATCCTCAACTTGATATAACTTTTCATTTTGTTGCTTTTTTTTCAAATCTAATTTTTCGGGATATAGCTTTTATATAATTTTGAAATTTATGATCTTGAACTAGAAGTTATTGATGACTCATGATATCTACTATTTTTTTTTTCCAAAACTTGACTTATGTTTTTGTTACGCCTGTGCACCAAAATCAACGAACAAACCACAATGAAATTGCAATAGATAGGTGTGGTGGTGTGTGGTGTGTTGTGTGTGGTGTGGTGCGGTGGGGTTGTGATTCGTCTGCTAATGTGTGTTGTGCTGGTGTGGTGTGTGGATGTGCTACTGTGGTTGCATGTGTGGAGGGTTTAGGGAGGTGTGGTGGTGTGGTGAGTGGATGTGCTATTGTGGTGTGGTGGGGTGTGTGGAGGTGCAGATGTGTGATGGTGTGGTGTGTGGATGAATTGTTGTGGAGTGGTGGGATGGTGTGTGAATTTGTTGTTGTGGTGTGGTGGGATGTGTGGAGGTGTGGTGTGGTGGTGGTGTGTGTGGAGGTGTGGTGGTGTGTGTGGTGTTTGTGGTGGTGTTGTGTGTGAATGTGTTGTTGTGGAGTGGAGTGGCATGGTGATGTGTGTGATGGTGTTGTGGTGTGGTGGGGTGTGTGGAGGTCTGGTNTTGTGATTCGTCTGCTAATGTGTGTTGTGCTGGTGTGGTGTGTGGATGTGCTACTGTGGTTGCATGTGTGGAGGGTTTAGGGAGGTGTGGTGATGTGGTGAGTGGATGTGCTATTGTGGTGTGGTGGGGTGTGTAGAGGTGCAGATGTGTGATGGTGTGGTGTGTGGATGAATTGTTGTGGAGTGGTGGGATGGTGTGTGAATTTGTTGTTGTGGTGTGGTGGGATGTGTGGAGGTGTGGTGTGGTGGTGGGGTGTGTGGAGGTGTGGTGGTGTGTGTGGAGGTGTGGTGGTGTGTGTGGTGTTTGTGGTGGCGTTGTGTGTGAATGTGTTGTTGTGGAGTGGAGTGGCGTGGTGATGTGTGTGATGGTGTTGTGGTGTGGTGGGGTGTGTGGAGGTCTGGTGGTGTAGTGTTTGTGGTGGTGTGGTGTGTGGATGTGTTGTTGTGCTGTCCTAATGGTGTCATCTCCTATAGAGGCTGATTTTTCATTCCCATTTGATATTTTTGTAACACCACATACAGTGATCAATCTTTTAATCAGTTTTCACCATGAATGCTTAGCTAAATTAATCAGAATGAATTACGAGAGTTCTTATTATGAGCAAAAAACTCTAATATGTATGTTTTCCTGGATTTGTGTAGAGTTTCCTAGTGTAGGTGTGTGACATTTTTATTAAATTTTCCTTGGATAATTTTTTTCATTTTACAAGTAGGGTGATGGCCTTATCCAATTAAAGGGTATTTCACTATTCTATTGCTTTGTTAGATTAACAATACAATTTAATGACAGAAACACTGATATTCAGAATTTCAGGCCTTCCTTGATTTTAGATGCTCTGTTATCGAAAGGCGTGCTGGATTTCAGCTTTCTCAAGCAAAAGAAAGGAGGCATATCGTGGAGGTATTATAAATTGTCGTGAAGAAAAAAGTATTAAATATTTTCAACTATGGTTTACATACTTCATGGTGGGAAATGATTCTTTTGTTTTTATCCTGATTTTGTCATCCTCAGGGAATCATCATCGGACTTGACAATTTGGATGGTGTAATCCACACAATTCGTGAAACATCAAACAATGCAATGGCTATGACCACTTTGATGAATAGTGAGAATGTTTCGTCTTGCAGTTTAAACTAAACTTCGGCTAACTTAGAGTTTCTATTTATGTTCATTTTCTTAATTATGTATGCCTCTATTAATTTGCTTCACATACCATGACATGAAATGGGGCACACTATCTTGTAGAGCTCCACTTTAGAGCTATCACGTATGATTCACAGAGCTTGTTGATATCGCTTCTTCTAATCCTTGCTTTGAACTTTTTGATGCATCTTGTCAGTTTTCAGTAGCTTATTTAATTTCTTAAACATTATTGATGCATCCTTGAGCTACTATATGTTAGAAGGATAATAAAGTTGTTGTAAAGAATACTCAACGCATAATAATGGTTATAAGGTAAATGATCTGTGATATGTAAATTATCTATAAAATGTATTTATTCTATTTTATTTATATGGATGTAGGCTATCT
This sequence comes from Phalaenopsis hybrid cultivar, assembly GCA_002079205.1. NCBI lineage: Eukaryota > Viridiplantae > Streptophyta > Magnoliopsida > Asparagales > Orchidaceae > Phalaenopsis > Phalaenopsis hybrid cultivar. The sequence continues at coordinate 4,145 of JXCR01095961.1, read as the reverse complement.
TTCTAGCTTTAACTGAAAAATATGATGATCTTGTGATGTTATCGAAATTGGTCTTATTCTTTTGCTGGATGTCTATAGTCATTTATCTATTTTTTAAAATGAGAACTTTATCCTGATAAAAAAATTCTCTGCTGTGTTTCAACTAGTCTACTAGAATTGACAGCTTATATATAATTTTATATTTCTTGAGTCTATGGTTTGGATGGGAATAATACTTTGAGATCTCTTTTTTGTCAATGAAAAATTGTTGTGAAGTTTCTTAATATAAAATGCAAATCAGTTAAGGTTACAGAAAGTGACATGCAAAGGCTAAGCATTAAAGTGGATTTTTTTTCAGAATTTATGCCTAATGTTGCGTGCATAGAAACATATTGCAATATTTAGTGAGTATAGTGCTGGTACATATAATTCATTTTCGGATAGCTTTGTCTCTGTCGATGCTTCTTTCATTAATACTCATCCAATAAAAAATCAAACTTAACATAGATAGGCATCATTTGCAAAAAATTATGAACAAGGAATTGGTTAGCCGCAAATCCTTACAATGTATAATCCATCTGTAGCACCATTTCCGATTTGCATCTTTTGTTTTTTTTCCCATCGATGACAAGTCTTAGAGACAAAATGAGAAATGAATATATCCTTGATAGGGTTGGTGTAGCTCCAGTGACGGACAAATTTAGATAGAGTCATCTTAGATGGTTTAGTCACATTAAATGTCGACCATCTGATGATCCGATTAGGAGAGTAGATGTTTTAGATTCGACTTATGTTAAGAAAGACAGAGGTAGACTTAGGAAGACTTGGGCTTACTGTATAAAAAATGTTCTTAATTTATTAGAACTAAATGAAAATTTGACACTAAATAAGACACAATAGAGAAAAAGGATTCATGCAGCCAACCCCATGTAGTGGGATTAAGGCTTTGTTGTTATTGTATCGATGACAGGCCTGATTGATTCAATGATTACATTATCGACTACATATGTAGAGTGTCTGAGAATATCAATGTGCCATTGATTGATTAATCGCTGGACTATCTAGCATGATTATGAGCGTTGATATTATTCTTGTTACAGATTAGCATTTAGGGCGTGTAGATGAAACTAATGATTTTGTGCCTTCAACATAAATGTGCTGTTTGCATGTTCGCTTTGCCATCAAAACATCTAGTCCGTAGGCACCTCTATGGAACTCAGTATAAATATTCATCATCTGTAAATTAGTAAACTATTAATAACATGGAGTTAGTAAATCAGAAGTGTTAGAAAATTTTCTCACCTCCTACCACTATCAACATAAACTCACAAATATGCTTCTTATATTCAATCTTCTTTTCGCGATAACAAGCATGAAAAATGCAGTATTACGCCTATCAAACATCAAACCCAAATGAGATTGCTTACTTACATGATGCTATTATTTTAACATGAATTTGCAATTAATCGTTAAAGGTGTAGAGTAATATTTTTTTCTAAAAAACATAATCAATTTTTTTTATTATTAACTGTGATATATAACCACTCATTGTCATGTTCTGAAGTTAAGATTTAGTTAATCAATGGCAAATTGACATCTTGTGATTTTGCATGTACTGACTTAAAGATAAGTTGCATTTTTATAGCACTTTCCCATGAGTAATGCTTCAATCCTCTAAGAGAACAAGTCTCTCTTTAACCTCAAATTTACAAATTTACGTCTAGGGATTAGCCTCAACATCAACAATTGCCATCTAATGATGTAATTATACCTTAGCTCTACACCCACTGTATTATTGAATAAGACATTCCAACAAAATATTATATCTGAGGTTCAGCATGTCACACCCTTGTCAACATTTTTAGATTAATCAGAGGAATATCAAATGAGGATGATTCAGTCAGATCTAATTTCCAATGAAACTCATCTTGACATATACTAATTGAGATTAAGTGAGTGATAAAACTTTTACAGTTTAATTCTTCTAATACTCTTTAACACCATCAACCAGGAAGCGTGCATATAGCAATCATCAATAAAATATAGAACCTCTAATTAAGTTTCAATATAAAATCATACGTACATGAAAATCTTTATTTATGTTAGTTATCATTGTCCACTATAAAAATCTAAAATTGTACATTTAAAAAATATATAATAGAAATGTCACCCTACTAGTGACCCATCATTTCCTTTTCCCTCCCTACAAATTAATATTACACTACCTGGTAAATTTCATCCTTGGATAAATTATGTTAAGATAAGGTTTAACTATACATAGAGAAAAATAACATGCATACTAGTTAGTGATTAATATTAGTGTTTTTATTTTTAGACATGACTAGTTTAGTACAATAATAATACTGAATAAACATGTATTTGTATTTAAATATTAAAGGGAATATGATTATAACTAATAAATGTAGCAATTGTTCGAAAGAAATAAAGCTAGCATACACATATTTCATTATGCTAGTCAATCTCATACATGCAATTATTTATTTCAAATTCATTTTCTTTCTTATTGTCAGCATTCTTTATCTTAAAAATATCATATAATATTTGTATAGGATTTGACACTTCTAATACATTAGGTCGTCACTTGGTCCATCTGTCATAATAACCACTGATAAATGTTGGTTAATCCAACATTGCACTTATCAATGTCATCTTGATACTAGCTAGACTGTTACAATCTTAATATTAAGAGTTGAGAATTCATTTATTTCTCTGCTAGAGCTTGTATTCCTCTGTGCTGGTTATCATTATAGTAGTTTATGTATCATATAATACATAATATTTTCCTGATCATCTTTGTTCATGATAATTATTTTTTAATGCATTTCAAAGTTAACATGAATGATCCTGTTAACAATTATCTCTCTTAACATGCACCATAAATATAATGTGACTTGAGCTATTCAATATTTGTATCTTTTTATGCATTTCTATAAACATGCTATGAATTAAAACTGAACATACAACCATATACATGTATTACAAAAATTCTTCCAATTATAACCTTTTTTTCAATCAATATTCTTTAGATTTTAAAAAATATAATATATTAATAATTTGTATGTGCTTCTATATATCAAATTATTAGAAATAAAACTTAGAGTTTTATTAAAATAATTTTGATTATTTTCGGGAGGTGTAAAAATGTGGTATAATTTTTCTTAAAAAAATTTCCTTACATTTTTGTCGTTTTTAGATATTGCAGAACATACCTATGAGTTCTTAAATCCTTGAATCCTCCTCAACTCTAATAAAGTCAATGCCTCACATACTTTCAACAATTGAAAACCGCGTCCTGTCCACCAAATAGAAGTATGCCCTTATATTCTCTCTCTTTATGGAACTCATACATGCCTACCAAAAGGTTGTCATCATCACAATTAATCACCTGTACTATTTCCTTTACCATTCTCAGATTTATTGTTCAAACATTTGTCATCTTTTTACTTGTAGGATTTAAGTTTACATTATTCATTTTTCTCAGCAACTTGATAATACACCTGTTATTAAACCCAAAAATTGGTATTAAATTTATTTCACGTTCCATGTGGAATTTAATGATTTTTTTTATCTGTACAAGACTAAAAATCTCCACCTTGAAGTCCATATAAAGCTCTTCTTTTTGTGTCATCATTTCAATCAGGGTTATAAGCTAACTAATATGCTGTATAAAAAATTTTTTATTTATATAAAGCTTGCTGATGTTTGTTTTTTTACATGATTTAATAAGCTTGAATTAAGGTTTTAAAGCNTTTTTTTTATCTGTACAAGACTAAAAATCTCCACCTTGAAGTCCATATAAAGCTCTTCTTTTTGTGTCATCATTTCAATCAGGGTTATAAGCTAACTAATATGCTGTATAAAAAATTCCTTATTTATATAAGGCTTGCTGATGTTTGTTTTTTTACATGATTTAATAAGCTTGAATTAAAGTTTTAAAGCTCATTATATAAATGAATAGGCTTGAACATTGACACCCTCGTTCATATATGTTTCTAAATTCTCTCTTTCCTTGTTTTACAAGTAGTTTGCTAAGAGTTTGGTAAAATATTCATTTAATGACGGCTGATTAAGTTTATTTTATGTTTTATTTTATGTTATTTTGTTTTTTTTAATTTTTGTCATAAGCAGTTTAAAATTTATTTGTA
>JXCR01095954.1:92729-123553 GCA_002079205.1 Phalaenopsis hybrid cultivar | reverse complement strand
ACTAAACTCGATGCTTTTTCTATCAAATTTCTTCTAAATTTAAATTTAAGATAAAACTAGCCCCAATTTCATCAAGCTTATAGTCAAACTGGTTGTCTTGACTAAGGCTGTAAACGAGCCGATCTTGAGCGAGCTCAGGCTTGGCTCGTGTTCAGCTCGTTTGAAACTGTTCGTGCTTGAAATCGGCTCGTGAACAGTGTGTTCGTGTTCGACTCGATTTAAATATTCGTATTCATGTTCAACTTGTGTTCGGCTCGAAATCAACTCGTTAAAATTAAATTGAAAAAATGGAAGTAAAGTATTGGATACGAAAATGTATGCAAAAGAATTCATTAACTACTTTATCACACAAGCTATTATGATTTAAACTTAGATATAAATATATATAACATATTATAATATAAATAATATATGTAATATGTTATCATATAATAATTTTTTATTTCGAACATGAGCGAACAAAGAGTTGTTCGTGTTCGGCTCGTTTAAAATTCAAGTTTTAAAAACTTTTTCTTGTTCGGCTCGTTTACTTAACAAATGAGCAGAACACAAGCTACTTAACGAGCCAAACACGAGTTGTTTGAGAACAACGAGCTTTTTTGACAGCCATAGTCTTGACAAGACGAACCCAATGATACCAAATTAGTTATATTTAAGTCCAATCAATACCAGATCAAGCATTGAAGCACATTTTGAGATTTTTAACCATCATTTGAATGCTCAAAAAAATCTAAATTTGACATATTTATAATTTTTTCGAGCATCTTGATGACCTAAGATTGCAAAATTAGGAGGTCATTAAGGTATTCAAATCACCCTTCCGATCATGTGGGATAAATATGGACTGTTTGATAAGATGGTTAAGAAATTTATTCGTCAAAAGACTAGAACGCCTCTAAAAAATACATAGAAATAGTCCTACTCTCTTCACTTGAGAGGAGAAAGGGGGAAAAAAGGAATTTCAGAGTCCGTTCTGGAATGAGGTCCCAAACGATACTACAAGTCTCCACAACTACCGACTACCATAGACCACCGACCACCATTATGAATTTGCAAACGTCATAATTCGAATACAACACCTATGGCTAACATCTATAATGAAAACCTGATAAACCATCGGCCTATGTAGCATTCAATAACTATCGATTGTCACCGCCCACCGTCGCTGACCTCTTTTTGCAAGCATCGTATTCGAATATGACAACAGTGCCTAACATATGTATTGAAAAACTAACGTGTAACCATCAGCCTCCGTAGCCGCCAACCACTATCGACCAACACTCGTAAGCCGTCTTTGTCCGACGTTGTAGACCACCGATTGTCCAGTTGTCCGTCGATCTTCCGACGACCTTCCCCCAAGCTAGGGTGAAGCTCCTCTTTAGTATAGGAGAGTGGACGCCTCGTCCCGATCTTCTAAAGAATGCCACCTCATGCATGCAAGAAAAGAGGAAGATGAAGATGAAAGATGAAGGAGTGGAAGAAGGAGAATGAAGAAGGCAAGCACCCTTGGCCTTCTTCTTCTTGAAGCCTTCACCAATGACCTCTCCAAGTTACCTAAGAAGGCCTTCACCAATGACCTTCACCAACGAACATCACTTTTGTTTAGTCTTTTTTATTATACTTCATTGGTAAGCCTTTGATTTTTCTTAATTATTTTAACCATTGATTAATAATTTCACATTATGAGTTACTTTGTAATACTAGTTCATTTAATTTTTTTAATTCTTCTTTTAATATTTTTTTTCATATGTAGATACTCATTTGAATTTTTAGCTCGTTTATTAGCTCATTTAAATACTCGTTCACTTGTTATAAACACAAGTACAAATCAAGTTCAAACATTTAAAATTTTAAACAAGTTAAACTTGAACAATTTATGAATTTGTTCGTTGTGCTTAACACTTGTATTAAAGATCCAAGTAGTAACCATCGGCCTTCGAAGTCGCAAAACAACCATCGACCATTGCTTGTCAATCACCATCGACCACAACCGACCATCACTACCTGTCGCCATGAGTAATAGACTACTTGTTGCCAATGACACCTATTTCTAAACAAAATATCATGAACACGACCATTGTGCTTAACAAATGTATTAAAGACTTGATAAGTAAACACTAGCTTCCATAGTCACGGCCACAATCGACCACTGTCCATCGTCCACCTTCTATCACCACTCATCGGCCACCATCAACCATTGTTAGCCATCACCGCCTACCGACAACGACCGATGACCACTGCTTGCAATTGTCGTAATCAAAATATGGTCTCTCTAACCAAGTACAACCATTACAGCAACCAACTATAATCTATGTGGCTAACTAATATTGTTACAGCTTCTAACTACTGCCTTTGTGACAAAATACAACTATTATCGAGTACAACTTTTATGGTCAAGTGATGTCTTTGCAGCAACCAATTATAACTTTTGTAGCCAACTACTACTAGTACAACTTCCAACCACACTCTATAATGGTCAATTGTCGCTATTGTAGCCACCGACTATAACATTCATGGTCAACTATTACTTCTATAGCAACCAACCACAACCTTTGTAACCGACTAATTTTGGTAAAACTTCCTACTCGGCCTCTATATCCAACTGCCACTATTACAACCACCAGTTTTAACTTTCATGCCCAACTTATTCCTTTGTAGCAATAAACTACAGCTTTTTTGACCAACTATTAATGATACAACTTCCAACTATGACCTGCATAACATACTATTACAACCACTAACTACAGTCTTCATGACCAATTACTGTATTTATTGCAACAAAGTACAACCTTTGTAATCAACAACTATTCTTGTAGCTTNGTTTTGGATTATCTCGGTTACTAATTTTCTATAGCGCAAGCCGCATCTATAGTTATTTACATCTTAAGCGATTAAAGTTACTTAAAAAAACTCCCGATTAAGATTGGGTTATGACCCGACCCGTNTATCATAATTAAAATTTTTAGAATATTTCTAGAAATTTTATTTATGTCAAATATTGGCTAAGAGAAAAAATCAGTTGTATATTTAATCATTCTATAAGATTGATCTTGACATTGTCAAGTTTCGACCACAGCTAAATGTGTATTTTTAGCTATGAAGATTGTTAAGACAATGTTATCAAATTAAATGGAAGCTAACTTTCTTGTTAGTTCATTAATAATTTTTATTGAAAATGATATTGCAACGGGTTTTGATATATAACTAATTATTGATGATTTTGATTATTAAACATTCCTAAAAAAATATATTGACTGGCATGAATTTGAAATCACATTTTGATTAGAAGCTTGAAAAATTAAATTTGTGGAAGCCTGCAGTCCAATCTATAATCAAGTGAAATGTCTGGGTAAGATGAACTTCTTAATGAGACAAATCAAACAACAGACAAAATAATTCGTCCAGAGTTAAAGTTCGTTCATCACACATGTAAAGCATAAATAGAATTTTTGGAACATACTTTGAGAGACCAAATGATCTCCAAATTTGATAACTTTATAGTCAAATTAAGCTTTTCAACGAGAGGAATCCAACAAGCTCAAGGTCATATAAATCCAACATATTTAAGACATTCAAATACTCATACAACTAAGTTCGATTAATGGAATCACTATACATCGTCTAATAGAGTGATTCAGATTCATATAATATTTACGAAGATTGTCACTTACAAAATATATAAATATACACTCACTTTCTAGATGGAGGACTTAGACTTGAGGGAGAAGTTTGACGGAGATCTAAGCTCCCATGTTGAAATAAAATAAGAAAAATATTTGGAAGAATTACACACATACTAGACATTTTTTATGTATTTACATATATCATATCAGAATTTAATATTTATATTTTAAAAAAAAAAAATTGATATTGTAAAACAAAGCACGTAGAGATCTATTTCACTTTTAAAATATTAATAATAGTGATATTTTTTATGTGCTGTAAAAAATTTAAATGTTAGGCATGTTAAATATCAAAGTTTAGGTGTAGATATGAAAATACAGAATAATGATGTGGTATATATGCAAATGCCCCAAAAATATTTGGTTTCCGCTGCCCCCATAGAAATAGTCTTGCATCAAAAAGTCAGCAATTTTGTAATCATCAATGAATTATAGAAAGAACTCCAATTTCCAAATTCCAAATCGGCGCAGGCTGTAAGATGAAGGCTTTCGCGTCTTCTTCCTCTTTCTCCAGCAAGAGGATCATGGCTGCTTTCCTCTTCCTGCTTCTCATCTTCCCAATCCAATCAAGGAAGTTTCTTGGCGATCCTCTGCTCCCAGGTTAGGATTAAATGATTTTGCAGTTTCCTTTTTTTTTATTACTTTGCTATTGGGATTAGCTGATTAAATTATCTCGGCAGAGACGTTTAATTTGAGAGATCTTTAGACATCTTCGTTAGATAACATATCAGAAAAAATATGGCAGATGAACAATTTTTTTTCAAGTCAAATTTCTTTTCTATGTATATTTTAAGTTTAAAGGTTAAATGAACCAAACACAAATAAAGTTTAAGTTGTTCAGTTGTTTTCATAAACAATTGGGTGCTGTTAAATGAACCCATGCACTCAATGAACAACTTCAACTCGATTAAGAATCGATCATGTTCTTTCAGAGTAATAAATAAAAAAGCTTGGACAATTTCTTAAAATTCAAATCTTAAATGAACAAAAAAAAAGAACATAGTCAAACTTACTTATTTATGTTCACGAATAAACTCATTTGTTGTTCAACATGCAACTTGTTAAATGCCCGATATGAAGCATGAATATGACTCGTATAATATATGATATATTATTATAAAAAAATTTAATTTGCTAGAACTTATTTAATTATAAATTAAATAGTATTATATTAATATATCATTAGTATTTTCAGATTAATTCTTAATTATATATTTGCTATATTAGTAATTACCAACTAGTTAAAAATTAAGGTGATTTAATTTTATAGGTGAACAACACTTTTGTTCGTTCTTTTTTATTATACTTGATCGGTCTGCTTTTGATTTTACTCAATTATTTTAACAATTGATTAATAAATTCGTATTAAGAGTTACTTTGTAATACTCGTTCATCTAATTTTTTTTATTCTTGTTTTAATATTTTTTTTCATATATAGATACTCATTTAAATTTTTAGCTAGTTCATAAGCTCTTTAAAATACTGATTTACTTGTCATAAAAAAATCAACTAAAAATCAAGTTCAAACATTAAAAATTTTAAGCAAGTCAAACTTGAACAGTATGTGAATGCTTGACGCGAGCTCAAGCANCTTTAGACATCTTCGTTAGATAACATATCAGAAAAAATATGGCAGATGAACAATTTTTTTTCAAGTCAAATTCCTTTTCTATGTATATTTTAAGTTTAAAGGTTAAATGAACCAAACACAAATAAAGTTCAAGTTGTTCAGTTGTTTTCATAAACAATTGGGTGCTGTAAATGAACCAATGCACTCAATGAACAACTTCAACTCGATTAAGAATCAAGCTTATAGTCAAATCTTAAATGAACAAAAAAAAAGAATAATAAATAAAAAAGCTTGGACAATTTTTTAAAACTCAAATCTTAAATGAACAAAAAAAAAGAACATAGTCAAACTTACTTATTTATCTTCACGAATAAACTCATTTGTTGTTCAATATGCAACTTGTTAAATACTCGATATGAAGCATGAATATGACTCGTATAATATATGATATATTATTAAAATAAAATTTGATTTGCTAGAACTTATTTAATTATGAATTAAATAGTATTATATTATTATATCATTAGTATTTTCAGATTAATTCTTAATTATATATTTGTTATATTATTAATTACTAACTATTTGAAAATTATGGTGATTTAATTCTATAGGTGAACAACACATTTGTTCATTCTTTTTTATTATACTTGATCAGTCTGCTTCTGATTTTTCTCAATTATTTCAACAATTGATCGATAAATTCACATTATGAGTTACTTTGTAATACTCGTTCATCTAATTTTTTTTATTCTTGTTTTAATATTTTTTTTCATATATAGATACTCATTTAAATTTTTAGCTAGTTCATAAGCTCTTTAAAATACTGATTCACTTGTCATAAACAAATCAATTAAAAATCAAGTTCAAACAATAAAATTTTAAACAAGTCAAAGTTGAACAGTATGTGAATGCTCGACACGAGCTCAAGCCGAACATGAACAACTTATAAGTGTATCAAGCTAAGTCCAAACTATAATATACTCGGCTGGCTCGATTTCAGCTTTACAAATACTCGATTATTGTTCGATAAATAGTTTGTTAAATAATTTATAGTTATATGATATATTATTTTAAAAACATTATTAATCTAAATTAATTTAAATATATATTCAACAGTAAATTTTTATAATTTAATATTGATATGTCATTAACAAATTTTAGTCTAGAACTAAACTCGATGTNCAAATACTCGATTATTGTTCGATAAATAGTTTGTTAAATAATTTATAGTTATATGATATATTATTTTAAAAATATTATTAATCTAAATTAATTTATATATATATTCAACATTAAATTTTTATAATTTAATATTGATATGTCATTAACAAATTTTGGTCTAGCACTAAACTCGATGCTTTTTCTATCAAATTTCTTCTAAATTTAAATTTAAGATAAAACTAGCCCCAATTTCATCAAGCTTATAGTCAAACTGGTTGTCTTGACTAAGGCTGTAAACGAGCCGACCTTGAGCGAGCTCAGGCTTGGCTCGTGTTCGGCTCGTTCGAAACTGTTCGTGCTTGAAATCGGCTCGTGAACAGTGTGTTTGTGTTCGACTCGATTTAAATATTTGTATTCATGTTCAACTTGTGTTCGGCTCGAAATTGACTCGTTAAAATTAAATTGAAAAAATGGATGTAAAGTATTGGATTCGAACATGGATCAAATGTATGCAAAAAAATTCATTAACCGCTTTATCACACAAGCTATTATGATTTAAACTTAGATATAAATATATATAATATATTATAATATAAATAATATATGTAATATGTTATCATATAATAACTTTTTATTTCGAACATGAGAGAACAAAGAGTTGTTCGTGTTCGGCTCGTTTACAATTCAAGCTTTAAAAACTTTTTCTTGTTCGGCTCGTTTACTCAACAAATGAGTAGAACACGAGCTACTTAACGAGCCAAACACGAGTTGTTTGAGAACAACGAGCTTTTTTGACAGCCCTAGTCTTGACAAGACGAACCCAATGATACCCAATTAGTTATATTTAAGTCCAATCAATACCAGATTAAGCATTGAAGCACACTTGGAGATTTTGAACCATCATTTGAATGCTCAAAAAAATCTAAATTTGACATATTTATAATTTTTTCGAGCATCTTGATGACCTAAGATTGCAAAATTAGGAGGTCATTAAGGTATTCAAATCACCCTTCCGATCATGTGGGATAAATATAGACTGTTTGATAAGATGGTTAAGAAATTTATTCGTCAAAAGACTAGAACACCTCTAAAAAATACATAGAAATAGTCCTACTCTCTTTACTTGAGAGGAGAAAGGGGGAAAAAAGGAATTTCAAAGTCCGTTCTGGAATGAGGTCCCAAACGATACTACAAGTCTCCACAACTGCCGACTACCATAGACCACCGTCTGTTAATCGTCGAAGACCACCGACCACCTGTGACCCTGTTTGCAAACGTCATAATTCGAATACAACACCTATGGCTAACATCTATAATGAAAACCTGATGAATAACCATCGGCCTATGTAACATTCAATAACTATCGATTGTCACCGCTCACCGTCGTTGACCTCTTTTTGCAAGCATCGTATTCGAATATGACAACAGTGCCTAACATATGTATTGAAAAACTAACGTGTAACCATCAGCCTCCGTAGCCGCCAACCACTATTGACCAACACTCGTAAGCCGTCTTTGTCCGACGTTGTAGACCACCGATGGTCCAGTTGTCCGTCGATCTTCCGACGACCTTCCCCCAAGCTAGGGTGAAGCTCCTTTTTAGTATAGGAGAGTGGACGCCTCGTCCCGATCTCCTCAAGAATGCCACCTCATGCATGCAAGAAAAGAGGAAGATGAAGATGAAGGAGTGGAAGAAGAAGGAGAATGAAGAAGGCAAGCACCCTTGGCCTTCTTCTTATTGAACATCACTTTTGTTTAGTCTTTTTTATTATACATCATCGGTAAGCCTTTGATTTTTCTTAATTATTTTAACCATTGATCAATAATTTCACATTATGAGTTACTTTGTAATACTAGTTCATTTAATTTTTTTAATTCTTCTTTTAATATTTTTTTTCATATGTAGATACTCATTTGAATTTTTAGCTCGTTTATTAGCTCATTTAAATACTCGTTCACTTGTTATAAACACAAGTACAAATCAAGTTCAAACATTTAAAATTTTAAACAAGTTAAACTTGAACAATTTATGAATTTGTTCGTTGTGCTTAACACTTGTATTAATGACCCAAGTAGTAACCATCGGCCTTCGAAGTCACCAAACATCCATCGACCATTGCTTGTCAATCGCCATCTACCACAGCCGACCATCGCTGCTCGCCGCCATGAGTAATAGACTACTTGTTGCCGACGACACCTGTTTCTAAACAAAATATCATGAACAAGACCATTGTGCTTAACAAATGTATTAAAGACTTGATAAGTAAACACCAGCCTCCATAGTCGCGGCCACAATCGACCACTGTCCATCGTCCACTTTCTATCACCACTCATCGGCCACCATCAACCATTGTTAGCCATCACCGCCTACCGACAACGACCAACGACCACTGCTTGCAATTGTCGTAATCAAAATATGGTCTCTCTAACCAAGTACAACCATTACAACAACCAACTATAATCTATGTGGCTAAGTAATATTGTTACAACTTCTAACTACTTTCTTTGTGACAAAATACAGCTATTATCGAGTACAACTTTTATGGTCAAGTGATGTCTTTGCAACAGCCAATTATAACTTTTGTAGCCAACTGCTACTAGTACAACTTCCAACCACACTCTATAATGGTCAATTGTCACTATTGTAGCCACCGACTATAACATTCATGGTCAACTATTACTTTTATAGCAACCAACCACAACCTTTGTAACCGACTAATTTTGGTAAAACTTCCTACTACGGCCTCTATATCCAACTGCCACTATTACAACCACCAATTTTAACTTTCATGCCCAACTTATTCCTTTGTAGCAATAAACTACAGCTTTTTTGACCAACTATTGATGGTACAACTTCCAACTATGACCTGTATAACATACTATTACAACCACTAAATACAGTTTTCATGACCAATTATCGCATTTATTGCAACAAAGCACAACCTTTGTAATCAACAACTATTCTTGTAGCTTCCAACTATGAACTCTATGACCAGCTGTCGCTATTAAAACTACCGACTATAATTTTTATAGCCAACTGCTATATTTATAGCAACCAACTACTGCCTTTGCGGTGAAATATTGATATTACAACCAAGGACCACCATTATGGTATCACAATTATGACTATTATTGCTAAACTACTATTTTACATCTATTATTTTCATATTTGTTATTCCAACTTCTCTAATTCAAGAGAAGAGTGGATCTATGTACCTACAATTACATAATAGATTACTTTGACTAAGTTAGACTTGGTGGTTTTTTCTCTTTCTAGAGGTTTTCCAAGTAAAAATTATGGTGTCTACTCCAACTATTTTTCACTTATTTTTGTTCGCACTAGATCTTCGTTCAACACTAAGATGTTAAATTATCGTTCTACCACCGTGAATCTTCTAAATTATTTTCTTATTTCAATAAACTTGCTTTATTTGATTATAATAAAACNTGCTAAACTACTATTTTACATCTATTATTTTCATATTTGTTATTCCAACTTCTCTAATTCAAGAGAAGAGTGAATCTATGTACCTACAATTACATAATAGATTACTTTGACTAAGTTAGACCTGGTGGTTTTTTCTCTTTCTAGAGGCTTTCCAAGTAAAAATTATGGTGTCTACTCCAACTATTTTTCATTTATTTGTGTTCGCACTAGATCTTCGTTCAACACTAAGATGTTAAACTATCGTTCTACCACCGTGAATCTTCTAAAATATTTTCTTATTTCAATAAACTTGCTTTATTTGATTATAATAAAATTTACTTACAACTTATATATCATCTTATTTAATTAGTATAAAATATATGAATATATGCTAATTCAAAATTTATTTGATTGGTTTTATTTATATTTATAGAAATATTTCTTTATAACTTTACATAAAAAATGAATTACTTATTCAAAATTTCAGCTTACTTATTAACTCATTGAATTACTTGTTGAATTAAAGTAAAGAAAGTTGTGCACAAATCAAGAATAATTATTAAAAAACTTAAAAACAAGCAAAGCATGAACATATATGTTAGAGCTCGCAGACTGAGCTAAGTAAAAATGAACAACTTATATGACCAAAACATGTTCAATTCATGACTTATTCAACTTAACCCGGCCACACTACAACCCTAAATGAGTGCAACTGCTTGGAAGAATGATAAACATTATTGTCAACCATTAGTTGCTAAGATTTACTAGAGCAACATATATCTCATGAATCTATTAACATTGAAATTGACTCATGGAACAGAATAATTAAATTTGAATAGGTTTGCTAATTTTTAAGAATAGTTATGCGNCCGGCCACACTACAACCCTAAATGAGTGCAACTGCTTGGAAGAATGATAAACATTATTGTCAACCATTAGTTTGCTAAGATTTACTAGAGCAGCATATACCTCATGAATCTATTAACATTGAAATTGACTCATGGAACAAAATAATTAAATTTGAATAGGTTTGCTAATTTTTAAGAATAATTATGCATATGGTTAACTTATTAAATCACTTATAAATTCGTATTGTTTGTGTTAACAGAGATTAACTTCACTTTAAAAGCTATTCTCTGTATTTAATAGTTTCTAATAACATAATCTCATAAACTTACTCATTGATGATAAGTATTGCAGCAAACCAACCGTCGTGTAACAAATGTAATTTTTTTTTTAATTTTGTCAATTGTTAACATTACTGATATTTGAATGTAACAATAAACGTAATATTTGAATGTTTGAAGTGGATTTTAAGCCTACAATCGATTGTTTATAGCATATTTTTTAATATTAAAAATAAGCTGCTAAACTGAGAGTATCCACATAGAATAAATTATTAAATAATATATGAATAAATTAAATATCAATTAAAATTTTAAAACCATAATTTATTGAGAGAATAATTAACATTTACATTAAAAAAAAAATTAAAAAAGAGTATCCATAGCTGAAATAAACTGTTGAATAACAGCTGAAATTGAAAAATATTACATAAACTATTTAAAATTTGAATCCAAACCTATTTAAAATTTGCTTTCTCAAGTGCTTAAAATAACAACAAAGTTAAATACAGCAAAAACAACAACAACAACGATATGCCTTTTATCCCACTTAAGTGGGGTCCGCTACATGAATCATTTTTCTGAATTGCATCCTATTGTCATATTTTCATTTAATTCTAAAAGATTAAGATCATTTGATCGAGTCTTTTTAGATCCACCTCTGTCTTTCTTAACATAAGTCGAATCTAAAACATTTACTCTCATAACCAGATCATCAGATGCTTGTCATTTAATGTGACCAAGCAATCTAACTCGACTCTATCTAATCTTGTTTACCACTGGAGTTGCACCAACCCTATCATAAATATATTCATTTCTCAGTAAATTTGTCTTTAGATGTCAACTCACTCATTCTCCTAAGCATTCTCACCTCTTCAGCAACCATTACGCATTGCAGGTCTCATCACCATCTTATAAAATTTTCCTTTCAGTCTAAACGGTCATTTTCAATCACACAATAGACCCGATGCATTCCTCCATTTCAACCAACTTGAATTCAACTAATAACAAAATTAAAATACTATTATATAAAAATAATTATAAAAATTAAACTTGCTTAACTAGGTACAAAAATAGCCTCAAACTAATGAACCATCTCACCATCCCCGGACCGAAAAAAATAAATTTAATTGTGATATTTGCATTGAAATTTGTTTTTACGTAACAAATTTTTTTTTTCTTTTCTTGGATGCTCATTCCATGACGTCCCAATTATCTCGCAGTATTGACAGAGCATATTATGTGCAGAATTCGATGTAAGAATATATGAATATTGTATAAAATATAATGAGTATAACATGTAAAACATATACAACAAGTACAACATTATGCTTTTTTGCAGTGTCCCGATAGGTGAAACCCTAATATTAGGGAGAAAATATTGTGTGCAAGCAGCCTCCAGACAACGGACATGATACACCCAAAGGAAAAAATAAAAAATTTCGAATGTATCGTGTCCGGTGTTATGCCGACGGAGTCCAGATCGTAAAATTTTCTCTCTATTAGGGGGCTCTAATGTTTGTGGTGTTTTANCTAATATTAGGGAGAAAATATTGTGTGCAAGCAGCCTCCAGACAACGGACATGATACACCCAAAGGAAAAAAGAAAAAAAATTCGAATGTATCGTGTCCGTTGTTATCCCAACGGAGTCCAGATCGCAATATTTTCTCTCTGTTAGGGAGCTCTAATGTTCGTGGTGTTTTGATGAAAACGCCTGCCCCTTCTTACTTCTTTAAATTAAATTCTGTTCTTCCTGCAGAAAGCGTGGGCTTGATTGCAACAGATGGGCTCAGGAGGCTAGCAAGGGAAATTGAGTTTTCGCCACCAGCGCCGGAGCCTAATCATAACAACCCCAGTGGCCCCAAAACTAAAATATTCACCACGCCTAAGCTCGATTAAATGTTCTTGTATTCCGATTCAGAATTAAATTGCAACATTACCCATACCATTTATTTGCTTTTGAGTACTTCACTTATTTTAGACAATGAAAGCTCGATCTCTATTGTCGCAATTTTTATTTTTGCATCGTTTGTCCTCTTTTACGTAATGTTTATAAGCTTGTTTAATGAAATAATGATTAAAAATTATCATATTTAGGCCCAGAAAAACATAAACAGGGTAAAGTGCAGGCAAAATAATTTCACTAGTGTGTCGTAGATTACAATGACGCCCTTCATGTGATTGTAATTATCAAGTGAGTGTATTTGAGCAACAACGATTAGATAACTTTAGACGTAAGATTGTGATTTTTAGGCTGCTATAATTTAGCAACGAAGGTCGAGTAATCATTGATGAAATTTGTGGTTGGATGATCATAGTAAATCAACAAAGTTTATGAAAAACAAAAAAGTGTGACCAGATGAGAAAGGTTGAGCAACCATACACAAACAATTGTGGCCATGCAATGTGGTCGGATGACTCTGGTCGAATGATTATGGTCGGATGATTGTAATCACATGGCGGATATTGGACATATATAGATAGGAAAATGTGGTTGGACAAAGGAAGTTGAGCAATTGCAGAAAATTGACTATGATCAAACAATATTGGTCGGATGATCATAGTTGGGTGCCAGTAGTCTGATAATTATGGTTGGGTAATAAAGGTCAAGTAATGATAGAGAAGAGATTGAATGTAGTTGAGCGATGGAGTTTTGATAATTGTAGATGGGTGATATGTTTGGGGATCAAAGAAATGTGGTTGTGATCTTGCAATTAAAATTGGGGGACATAGACACGAACAAATGCAGATAGATGACTGTGATCATGCAATATAGGTTGGATGGTCGTAGTTGGGTGTCAGTATTCAAATGATCGTATGGGAAATAGAGGTAAAGTAATGACAAACAAGAGATTGTGGTTAGATGACATATGGTAGTTGAGCGATGGAGTTTTAATAATTGATCATGTAATAAAAAAAGGGTGACTAGGTCATGCATTCATCATATGCCTGCCATCATAATTGGGTGCCTAGAGTTGGAAAATCATGGCGAGTTGTCAGAGTTGGGTGCTTGCAATTGAGCAATGAGGTACTCATAAAAAAGCGATGGTGGTCTAATGACCTTAGATTGGTAATGAAAATTGGGTTGTTATAGTCTGGTGATAGAGTTCCAATGGCTATAGTTGAGCATCAGTGACTATAAGTGAGTGACAGTGGTTAGGGGGACCATAATCAAGTGATAAAGCTCTGGTGACTATAGTTGGATGTTGGTGATATGCTGATTGTAATTAGGTAATAATTATGTGGTGCTTATAGTCATGTAATCATAGATAAGCGATGGATATGGTGGGACTGAAGTTAGAATTAAATGGTGATTCAGTGATAAAGGTTGGATAATAGTTACTTGAGAATGGTGATGGGCTTACTGTGATAATAGTCTAATTATGGTTGATAAAAGAAGCAATCTGATGGTGTGGATGGTAGATAGTGATATAACGATGAAGTTTGGGCGATGGTTTTCTTATGATGGTAGACGTGTCATGGTGATTTTATATTGATGGACCAATGGCGGAAGTCCAATAACAAGAGTTAGACGATGAAAGTTTGATGGTTGTAGACAAGCGACAATGAGTTGAAGGGTGGGGATAACTGATGAAAGTGGTCAAATAAGGTTCACTCTTGGTTGTCCGATAATGGCTGCTATACATTCTTCAACAAATGACACGATCCAATGGTTGTGATTGGGCGGTGGAAGTTTGATGTTGATGTATAAACGACGATGGTGATTTGATGGTAGCAACTGAATGATGGCTACCCGATAATGTTGGATGCTTTGGCGGATTCTAATGATAGAGATAAACAACTGTGGTATGGTGATAATGGTTAAAAGGCGACAGTTTGACATAAGAATAACCAACTAAAAAGTTAAGTCATTTAAAGTTAAAATGAAAACTTTAAAATATATGGATGGATATCCCATGTCTCCACTCACGTTGAAGGCAAGCTGTCAAAAAGATGTTAGAAAATCTCTTCCAAATATGAAGTATAAAACTAAATTAGTTTTAAAAATTGAATTGAACCAACCAATTTACCCCTTGAATTAGTCGTTCGATCAGGGTTCAAATCTGCTTTTGCATAGAACTAATGCTTGAACAGGTGATTTGATATATATATTTTTATGAACTGTCGGGTTCTAATTTTGATCAATTTTTAGTTTTTTTATTATAATTGAATGACCAAAAATAGTATATATAGATTAAAGATGATAAGTTAATTAAAAAAATTATATCCTAAAACTTTAATCATATTCAAAGTATTAAAAAACTAATGTTATGAATTGCAATATTGTATATTGAATTAGTAAAAAAAATATTGAATTACTATCATATAATTTAAATCATATTAAAATAAATCTAATGCTAATTATGTTATCAACATTGGAAGCCCACTAATACCATACTATTACCAATTACACAATTCATGCATCAATCAAATTCTGTTGGTGTGTTTCCTTTGCATGGTGAAAATTTGACGTGAATGTTGGAAAATAATCAATATTTGTTTAAATTCAGTGGATCCAACTGCTACATTTTAAAGATATAATGAATCTATTGAAATAAAATTTATCCCAATTAAATTTAAATCCATTCCATTTCTATATATTTATACATCTAACAT
Organism: Phalaenopsis hybrid cultivar; assembly: GCA_002079205.1. NCBI lineage: Eukaryota > Viridiplantae > Streptophyta > Magnoliopsida > Asparagales > Orchidaceae > Phalaenopsis > Phalaenopsis hybrid cultivar. The sequence goes on along the minus strand of JXCR01095954.1, from coordinate 107,970 downwards.
ATAATCTTTTAATTCTTAGATGTCACCTTACACATACATGGAAATGTGCATTTTCCATTTTTTAAATTATAACAGTGGTATTTTCTTATGTGATATAAGACATTTGGGCGGTAGAAATGGAAACACAAAGTTTAATGGTTAGATGTGTAAATATATAAAATTTGGGTGGTAGCATGTAAAGACCAATATATATATATATTTATATATATATATATACATATCAGAAAGAGCGAAAGCATGCGATGGCAGCCATTCAATGTTAATTGCCTTTAACTGAAGTGAAACAAAATTAAGATAAGGAATTCATCATCATTGTGATCACCACACATCATAATACCAACACGAATCTCAAGATTGGATCAATGAACAACGATTTATCATATNCTCACCATCCCCGGACCGAAAAAAATAAATTTAATTGTGATATTTGCATTGAAATTTGTTTTTACGTAACAATTTTTTTTTTCTTGGATGCTCATTCCATGACGTCCCAATTATCTCGCAGTATTGACAGAGCATATTATGTGCAGAATTCGATGTAAGAATATATGAATATTGTATAAAATATAATGAGTATAACATGTAAAACATATACAACAAGTACAACATTATGCTTTTTTGCTATGTCCCGATAGGGGAAACCCTAATATTAGGGAGAAAATATTGTGTGCAAGCAGCCTCCAGACAACGGACATGATACACCCAAAGGAAAAAATAAAAAATTTCGAATGTATCGTGTCCGGTGTTATGCCGACGGAGTCCAGATCGTAAAATTTTCTCTCTATTAGGGGGCTCTAATGTTTGTGGTGTTTTAATGAAAACGCCTGCCCCTTCTTACTTCTTTAAATTAAATTCTGTTCTTCCTGCAGAAAGCGTGGGCTTGATTGCAACAGATGGGCTCAGGAGGCTAGCAAGGGAAATTGAGTTTTCGCCACCAGCGCCGGAGCCTAATCATAACAACCCCAGTGGCCCCAAAACTAAAATATTCACCACGCCTAAGCTCGATTAAATGTTCTTGTATTCCGATTCAGAATTAAATTGCAACATTACCCATATCATTAATTTGCTTTTGAGTACTTCACTTATTTTAGACAATGAAAGCTCGAACTCTATTGTCGCAATTTTTATTTTTGCATTGTTTGTCCTCTTTTTCTTTATGTATATAAGCTTGTTTAGTGAAATAATGATTAAAAATTATCATAATTAGACCCAGAAAAAAATAAAGAGGGTAAGGTACAGGCGAAGTAATTTCACTAGTGTGTCATATATTACAATGACGCCCTTCATGTGATTGTAATTATTAAGTGAGTGTATTTGAGCAACAACGATTAGATAACTTTAGACGTAAGATTGTGATTTTTAGGCTGCTATAATTTAGCAATGAAGGTCGAGTAATTATTGATGAAATTTGTGGTTGGATGATCATAGTAAATCGACAAAGTTTATGAAAAACAAAAAAGTGTGGCCAGATGAGAAAGGTTGAGCAACCATAGACAAACAAATGTGGCCATGCAATGTGGTTGGATGACTCTGGTCGAATGATTATGGTCGGATGATAGTAATCACATGGCTGATATTGGACATATGTAGATAGGAAAATGTGGTTGGGCAAAGGAAGTTGAGCAATTGCAGAAAATTGACTATGATCAAACAATATTGGTCGGATGATCATAGTTGGGTGTCAGTAGTTTGATAATCATGGTTGGATAATAGAGGTCAAGTAATGATAGAGAAGAGATTGAATGTAGTTGAGCGATGGAGTTTTGATAATTGTAGATGGGTGATATGTTTGGGGATCAAAGAAATGTGGTTGTGATATTGCAATCAAAATTGGGGGTCATAGACATGAACAAATGCAGATAGATGACTGTGATCATGCACTATAGGTTGGATGGTCGTAGTTGGGTGTCAGTATTCAGATGATCGTATGGGAAATAGAGGTAAAGTAATGACAAACAAGAGATTGTGGTTAGATGACATATGGTTGTTGAGCGATGGAGTTTTAATAATTGATCATGTAATAAAAAATGGGTAACTAGGTCAAGCATTCATCATATGCCTGCAATCATAATTGGGTGCCTAGAGTTGGAAAATCATGGCGAGTTGTCAGAATTGGGTGCTTGCAATTGAGCAATGAGGAACTCATAAAAAAGCGATGGTGGTCTAATGACCTTAGATTGGTAATGAAAATTGGGTTGTTATAGTCTGGTGATAGAGTCCCAATGGCTATAGTTGATCGTCAGTGACTATAAGCGAGTGACAGTGGTCATGGGGACCATAATCAAGTGATAAAGCTCTGGTGACTATAGTTGGATGTTGGTGATATGCTGATTGTAATTAGGTAATAATTATGTGGTGCTTATAGTCATGTAATCATAGATAAGCGATGGATATGGTGGGACTGAAGTTAGAATTAAATGGTGATTCAGTGATAAAGGTTGGATAATAGTTACTTGAGAATGGTGATGGGCTTACTGTGATAATAGTCTAATTGTGGTTGATAAAAGAAGCAATCTGATGGTGTGGATGGTAGATAGTGATATAACGATGTAGTTTGGGCAATGGTTTTTTTATGATGGTAGACGTGTCATGGTGATTTTATATTGATGGACCAATGGTGGAAGTCCAATAACAAGAGTTAGACGATGAAAGTTTGATGGTTGTAGACAAGCGACAATGAGTTGAAGGGTGGGGATAACTGATGAAAGTGGTCAAATAAGGTTGACTCACTCTTGGTTGTCCGATAATGGCTGCTATACATTCTTCAACAAATGACACGATCCAATGGTTGTGATTGGGTGGTGGAAGTTTGATGTTGATGTATAAACGACGATGGTGATTTGATGGTGCCTTGATGGTAGCGACTGAATGATGGCTACCCGATAATGTTGGATGCTTTGGCGGATTCTAATGATAGAGATAAACAACTGTGGTATGGTGATAATGGTTAAAAGGCGACAGTTTGACATAAGAATAACCAACTAAGAAGTTAAGTCATTTAAAGTCAAAATGAAAACTTTAAAATATATGGATGGATATCCCATGTCTCCACTCACATTGAAGGCAAGCTGTCAAAAAGAGGTTAGAAAATCTCTTCCAAATATGAAGTATAAAACTAAATCAGTTTTAAAAATTGAATTGAACCAACCAATTTACCCCTTGAATTAGTCGTTCGACCAGGGTTCAAATCTGCTTTTGCATAGAACTAATGCTTGAACATGTGATTTGATATATATATTTTTATGAACTGTCGGGTTCTAATTTTGATCAATTTTTAGTTTTTTTATTATAATTGAATGACCAAAAATAGTATATATAGATTAAAGATGATAAGTTAATTAAAAAAATTATATCCTAAAACTTTAATCATATTCAAAGTATTAAAAAACTAATGTTATGAATTGCAATATTGTATATTGAATTAGTAAAAAAAATATTGAATTACTATNTTTTGATCAATTTTTAGTTTTTTTATTATAATTGAATGACCAAAAATAGTATATATAGATTAAAGATGATAATTTAATAAAAAAATTATATCCTAAAAGTTTAATCATATTCAAAGTATTAAAAAATTAATGTTATGAATTGCAATATTGTATATTGAATTAGTAAAAAAAATATTGAATTACTACCATATAATTTAAATCATATTAAAATAAATCTAATGCTAATTATGTTATCAACATTGGAAGCCCACTAATACCATACTATTACCAATTACACAATTCATGCATCAATCAAATTCTGTTGGTGTGTTTCCTTTGCATGGTGAAAATTTGACGTGAATGTTGGAAAATAATCAATATTTGTTTAAATTCAGTGGATCCAACTGCTACATTTTAAAGATATAATGAATCTATTGAAATAAAATTTATCCCAATTAAATTTAAATCCATTCCATTTCCATATATTTATACATCTAACATATAATCTCTTAATTCTTAGATGTCACCTTACACATACATGGAAATGTGTATTTTCCATTTTTTAAATTATAACAGTGGTATTTTTTATGTGATATAAGACATTTGGGCGGTAGAAATGTAAACACAAAGTTTAATGGTTAGATGTGTAAATATATAAAATTTTGGTGGTATGCATGTAAAGACCAATCTATATATACATATCAGAAAGAGCGAAGGCATGCGATGGCAGCCATTCAATGTTAATTGCCTTTAACTGAAGTGAAACAAAATTAAGATAAGGAATTCATCATCATTGTGATCACCACACATCATAATACAAACACGAATCTCGAGATAAGATCAATGAACAATGATTTATCATATATACGTATATAAATTTATATATATATAAAAGTACTACCATCTCCTTCAATCTCCATGAAAGCCTTGGCAACATGAAGAACTATATTGGGCCTCTCAACACCCTGGCTTTCGCCATTGTTGCTCTGCTTTTCTCCTCTTTGTTTTCCCCTCCAATTCAAGCTAGAATTATCACAGAATCACAGCTCAAACCAGGTGAAATATTTGATAAATTGTTTTTATTATTATCATTATTTAAATTTCTCACGGAAAAAAGGAATTTTTAGTAAATTAATTCTGTGTTCTCTTCAATTATGTAGATATAATCAATTCCTTCGATGCTATAAATGGAGTTGGGGATAAAACGATTCCTGAAGCAGTGACAGCGCCGCGGAGACGTCCACATTGTTCGCCGCCGCCACCAGACCAAAACCGGCATCCTATTCCTCCAGGTCAAAGGCCATGAGTATTTCAAAATATACCAGTATGGGTTTTATGATAAATATTAAAAGCCTGTAATTCTGTAAATATTATCCCCAAATCATGAAATTAGCTGTGCCTTTGTTATGTGAATAAAGTAGAGGATATAAGTGGATTTAGGGACTGTTTGGGGCAGCCTATTTGGTGCGGTGACATTTTGAAAATGCACCTGACCTATTTGGGTAAATTGTGTTTTGACAGCTTATGCGTTTTCAAAAAACGCTGAAAACAACATTTTCACACCGCACCTGTTTAGGTGCGGTGGCAGCTTTCTGGTTGCCGTCTGACTTTTTCAAAAAAATAAAAATTTGTAATTGTCATCGCACCTAGCTTATCGACAGATCATTTTTAATCAAATTATTCAATAAGCTGCAGCTGCCCCAAACAGACCCTTAATCANTAAAAGCCTGTAATTCTGTAAATATTATCCCCAAATCATGAAATTAGCTGTGCCTTTGTTATGTGAATAAAGCAGAGGATATAAGTGGATTTAGGGACTGTTTGGGGCAGCCTATTTGGTGCGGTGATATTTTAAAAACGCACCTAACCTATTTGGGTAAATTGTGTTTTGGCAGCTTATGCGTTTTCAAAAAATGCTGAAAACAACATTTTCACACCGCACCTGTTTAGGTGCGGTGGCAGCTTTCTGGTTGTCATCTGACTTTTTCAAAATAATAAAAATTTGTAGTTGTCATCGCACCTAGCTTATCGACAGTTCATTTTTAATCAAATTATTCAATAAGCTATAGCTGCCCCAAACAGACCCTTAATCGATCTGCTTGAAAGGTATATTTGTAAATATAATTCATAATTTCTTGCATTGGATGTTTCAATATTATGATAAGATATATGTCTTTCAATTAAAAAGCATTTGGTGATGGAGCTTTTTTCATTGATATTTTAATCCCAGCTCTGGTCTTGAGGTAGAGCAGTTGAACGAGATTAAGATGGTTTTAAAAGTTGATATTAACCCAATATTTTAGGCTAATCATTTTAAANCATTGGATGTTTCAATATTATGATAAGATATATGTCTTTCAATTAAAAAGCATTTGGTGATGGAGCTTTTTTTCATTGATATTTTAATCCCAGCTCTGGTCTTGAGGTAGAGCAGTTGAAGGAGATTAAGATGGTTTTAAAAGTTGATATTAACCCAATATTTTAGGCTAATCATTTTAACAGAATTGTTAGTATTTTATATTTGTTTGTATAGGCTAATTTATATGTATATTTCAATTTCATAATTATGTAAATATATAGTCAATAGTTAAAAGGAAATAGAAGAAGAATCACAATATTTACATCCCTATTTTATATCCATCATACTAAAATTATTTATTTCTTCGAAGGGTGTCAAAAATTTGGTTGACACACCCACTCGATGCAAACTCGGCTCAAGAAATTAGGATTCAGGTTGACCCAAATTATTTTTCGGTCAAGTTCATGTTAAAAATCTTAGCATGATTAAAATTTCAGACTGGGTTCGAGTTAAACCATAAAGTTGACATTGACACACAAACTCAAAGTTAACTCGAATTTGACCCACCAAANCAATATTTACATCCCTATTTTATATCCATCATACTAAAATTATTTATTTCTTCGAAGGGTGTCAAAAATTTGCTTGACACACCTACTCGATGCAAACTCGGCTCAAGAAATTAGGATTCAGGTTGGCCCAAATTATTTTTCGGTCAAGTTCATGTTAAAAATCTCAGCGAGATTAAAATTTCAGACTGGGTTCGAGTTAAACCATAAAGTTGACATTGACCCACAAACTCAAAGTTAACTCGAATTTGACCCACCAACACAAAATTAACTCGAACTTGATTTGAAATTAACTGAAAATTGAACCGAACTTAACCCAATTAGCTTTTATGCATATAATAAATGAGATACATATCTCAAATTTGTGTCAATCGGGTTGGAGAAGAGTCAAGTTTGGGTTAGACTTTCTGACTTATTTAATATTTGGTTCATGTTCGGGTCAAACAGTTTCAAGTTGAGTTAAATTCACGTAAAACTTTTATCGGACCCATAAATCCTATTTGACACGTCTAATTCTTTCCGTTGACAAATCGTTGGAGAAATATATTTTCTCAGAATTGGCTTAATATGTCGACAATGGACGTGCTTCCGAAAATGGTTGAAATGCGGGAGTCACACTATAGATTCTAGACAAAGAAGTTGGCAAATTAAGAACCCAATCCTAAAAAATAACCATTATTTAATATTCAAAATTAGTTTTTGTTGGAAGAATGAGTTCATTAGATAAATGAAGATCAAATTTTACGCATTAACTTCATTAGAGTTATGGTTGAGATGTTGGACAATTTCTCTCCTATCGAAAGGTCGCGTATGTTCTAAATAATGNATATATATATATATATATAGAAATTATAATTTTTAGATAATTGAAAGTCAGGAAAAAATATTATGTCTGCCGTCAGGATGGATGGACGAAAGTGTGAATCGCATCATCCTATATCTACACATCAGACATGGTAACATCCACACTATTGATCAACATAAGATGTTGACCATATTCATGCATCCATATATGATATATTGGGTAAATAGNATATATATATATATATATATATATATATATATATATATATATATATATATATATATATAGATATATAGATAGAAAGACATTATAATTTTTAGATAATTGAAAGTCAGGAGAAAATATTATGTTTGCCGTCAGGATGAATGGACGAAAGTGTGAATCACACCATCTTATATCTACACATCAGACATGGTAACATCCACACTATTGATCAAGATGTTGAACATATTCATGCATCCATATATGATATATTGGGTAAATTGTTTAGAATAAAGGAATAGGTAGTATAAACTATATTATTTTTAATTCATAACTTTTAGAGAATTTTGTGATGATAAAATCATTTTATTTTTAAATTTGATGGAATTTTTAATATCAAATTACTTACTAGGAAAATAAATATTTTTGTTTTATTACGTTTTGACTGTATTTAATATTTATATAAATTGCTTGATGCCAAAATTTTATCATTTAACATANTGTGATGATAAAATCATTTTATTTTTAAATTTGATGGAATTTTTAATATCAAATTACTTACTAGGAAAATAATTATTTTTGTTTTATTAAGTTTTGACTGTATTTAATATTTATATAAATTGCTTGATGCCAAAATTTTATCATATAACATGGTAGAAAATTGAAGAATAGTAACAAAAATTGCGACTTACACATATGTTGGAACTGAATAAAAATTAGTTTAGTTGTTTTATCCGGAAAAGTTCTTATGCTGATGCTAGATAGCAATTTTAGCAACGCATTATCTCTAGANTTTATCCGGAAAAGTTCTTATGCTGATGCTAGATAGATATTTTAGCAACGCATTATCTCTAGAAAAAAAAAATTTGTTGAGGGTCTTAAAAATAAGTGACTTTTGTGATGTTTTCGATGTTATTAAAAATAATTATATATAGATATATATATCTAGACACACACACACGTAGCGAGAGCTTATAATTCATTCTCAAAGAATATAAAATTTTTAAGAAGATATGCCACTCCTAAGCATTGCAGGTTGCCTCATGAGCCCTTCTACATAGGTCTAAATGTTTATCATATTATAATATCGAAGTTAATAACCTAAGGGGCTCTTTGGTAGGATTAAGGGTCTGTTTGAGGTAGTTGCAACTTATCCAGATAAGCTGCTAGCTAATTCAGATAAGCTGTCTGACTATTGAGTTTGTGTGTTTGAATGGATAAATGATCATTCTGTCCTTGTTTTGAATAAGTTATTCATCAAGGAGCACTGCACGGTCAAAATAAATATATACACCGATAGAAGAATGTTGAGTAAATTATGGCGAAGAAAAACTAGTAACGACACAAATTCAGAAGAACAAGAGATTTAACGAGGTGGCAAAGATGCCTACGTCCTCGGGAGCAGAGCGGCGACCTCCTTTTCAATATTCAGAAAAGATTACAGAATAGAATATTCAGCTCTCTCTCTCAGACCTAAGATTACAAACAGGTCTATTTATAATCCTAGAGTAAGCCCTAGNAAATGTTTATCATATTATAATATCGAAGTTAATAACCTAAGGGGCTCTTTGGTAGGATTAAGGGTCTGTTTGGGGTAGTTGCAACTTATCCTGATAAACTGCTAGCTAATTCAGATAAGCTGTCTGACTTTTGAGTTTATGTGTTTGAAAAACAGCTGATTTTGGATAAATGATCATTCTGCCCCTGTTTTAAATAAGTTATTCATCAAGGAGCACTGCACGGTCAAAATAAATATATACACCGATGACAGAATGATGTCTTTCTTGATAAATAGACAAGAGAACAAAAGAAAAAAAAATGTTTTTCAAACAAATAAAAAACCTCATAATAGAGTTCTGATTTAATTGCTTTTTTTCATCCTCATGCTAATACTAGAAGGAGAATAAGAACTTCAGTAAATAAGAACTCCACGGAGCCCCAACAGAATTCTTAGCATTTTATAAATTAAAACCAAAAAACAAAAGGAAATATCACCACAGCAAATCTGTTCAATTATTCAACAAACAAAGATGCATCCCAAACAAACCAGTAGCAGGCAACAGTGGCTGCTCAAGTGAGGGAATTGATGCTGCAGTTTGGAAGGTCGCGANAAAGGAAATATCACCACAGCAAATCTGTTCAATTATTCAACAAACAAAGATGCATCCCAAACAAACCAGTAGTAGGCAACAGTGGCTGCTCAAGTGAGGGAATTGATGCTGCAGTTTGGATGGTCGCGTTGAGAACCACTTGGTTCAGCTGATTCATAATCAGAAGAGAATTTAAAAACGAAATCACCTGAAATGAACAAAGTGTGAGATGTCTAGGGTTATTTCACTATCTAGTTCGGATCCTTCGTGAAGAGAGAAAGACGGGATGGAGGACCTGACATGATTTAGAAATTTTGCAAAGGTGAGCGCGGCGGCGGGGTTGTTTCCACCTTCAGAACCGGTGCCGGCGGCCCAAGAGAAAGGATTGGCGTCGAGAAGGACAATAACGAGGCTGACATCGTCTGCGAAAACGGGATTTGAAGAAATGGGGCACAGAAAACAAAATCCGTAGAAGAAAGAGAGCTATTTGCGGGGCGAGATGAAATGTGCTCACCTAAGTGAAGCTTTGGAGAAGTGGAGACCGGGCGGGAGAAGTTGCAGAAGGATTGGAGAAGTGGAGATTGTTCTTGTGGATACATCTACGAGAGGGTGGAGGGATCCGTCCGGGAGGAAGGCGAAGGGCAGAGAGAGCGACGGCGTGAATGTCTTTCCCTCGACGGAATGCAGATCGCGGGCCTAGGAATGACGTTTTTAAGAAGGCCTTTTCAAAACTCCACGTTGTGAATAAGCTCCCAAACGCACCCTTAGTTTCAATAGAAATTAATAAATCTTGTAAATTCAAATTTACTAAATCTTGAAGGGATTAAGTTTTAAAAACTATTTTGTATGTTAATAAGTATCTCCTAATAAATCCGAAAAAAAAAATATTTGACAATTTTAATAGGATTTAATAAATCTCTCACTTTCCTCACACTTTAGCTTTTCTAAATCTGGCATTCTACGAGATTCAATAAATCCTAAATTTAAGGTAAAATAGAAGCAAAACTAGATTTAAGAGCCTCTTGGATTTACGCCACAGTTTTTTGCCGTTTGGCAACATTTAGCTTAAATCCTGCTTAAAAGTGGCTACCGAAAAACCCCTAAAACTTGCAAGATTCATTGTGATATTGGATAAAAGTTTTAAGGAATTGCTCCCTTTCCCTCTAATAGGAGAGTAGGCATTCATGAAATCTTTGAGATTGTATGAGATCCCTATATTATAATAATAGAATGTTTAGTTATCATGATAATTATTTTAAATAAGTAGCAAGAAGCATTGCACCATTTTTGAAATTAAGTGTTTAATTCTACAACTTTGAAGCTTATTTTTTAGGGTTTTAAATGATGAATACCTTGAACCTTATAAGGTTTAGGGCTTATGAGTTTTGAATGAATGAAGACTTTATCTATCACCTATTATCATGAATATTTTTTAAGGAGGGCCCTATGTGAAATTACATTCATGTGCCTTGAGGCTCTTTTATTAGTGTTTGAGGGCCTTTAATTGAGAATTTGTTCACCACTTGGCTTTATGGGGTCTTTATTGTTAGTTAAAGCTATCGATTCATCAATGCTTCATAAATCGTGTGTGAAATTACATTCATGTGCCTTGAGGCTCTTTTATTAGTGTTTGAGGGTCTTTAATTGAGAATTTGTTCACCACTTGGCTTTATGGGGTCTTTATTGTTAGTTAAAGCTATCGATTCATCAATGCTTCATTGCAAGTGTGACTTCAAGTATTTTTTTTGCGGATTTCCCAATTAGTGCTTACACTTACAAGGATTTTCTTGGGAGAATCTGTCTTATATATCCTCCTTAGATTTCTTACAATACATGCATTTTAGCTTTTTTTTTCTTTTAGTAGTTAAATAAAGATCCTCGAACAAACAATCCATANCATTCATGTGCCTTGAGGCTCTTTTATTAGTGTTTGAGGGTCTTTAATTGAGAATTTGTTCACCACTTGGCTCCTCGAACAAAGAATCCATGNGTTTAATTCTACAACTTTGAAGCTTATTTTTGAAGGTTTTAAATGATGAATACCTTGAACCTTATAAGGTTTAGGGCTTATGAGATTTTTGAATGAATGAAGACTTTATCTATCACCTATTATCATGAATATTTTTTAAGGAGGGCCCTGTGTGAAATTACATTCATGTGCCTTGAGGCTCTTTTATTAGTGTTTGAGGGTCTTTAATTGAGAATTTGTTCACCACTTGGCTCCTCGAACAAAGAATCCATGAAAAATTATGAGAATTTTTCTTAAAAAGCATCCCTACTTTAGCTTATTATATTTTATCACTTCATGAACATAATCTATTAAAATTCATATATTTTTTTTTGAATTGTTATAGGTTATTTACCCAAATTATTTCATAATTTTAAACTTAGATAGAAGAGTTTGAATTGAGACCCCTTTGCATATGATTACATTTTCATTGGGATGCTATGGCTGTTGTGTTTTTTTGGATCAAGAATAAAAAATGGTTTATATATAGATCACTGTTCCTCTTCCAAAGTTATATATGATTTTGTTTAAAGAGTAAGACTCCACATAGGAGNCATAATTTTAAACTTAGATAGAAGAGTTTGAATTGAGACCCCTTTGAATATGATTACATTTTCATTGGGATGCTATAGCTGTTGTGTTTTTTGGATCAAGAATAAAAAATGGTTTATATATAGATCACTGTTCCTCTTCCAAAGTTATATATGATTTTTTTAAAGAGTAAGACTCCAAATAGAATTTTTTATGAATCAAGTTAACTTAAATGTTTGTTATGCAATGAATAATGTCTTACAAGAACATTGTGGCCAATAGGAGCACTGGATACTAAATAGAAGGAAACAAACAACCTGTAAATTAATGTGTACCTAATGAATCACCAATATCCCATGGCTAACATCTATCTATAAGAAGCCAACCCATCCATAGAAAGAAAAATACTGGAAAAGTTTGGAGAAAAGTTGTCCACACTGTTTTGGAAATCTTAGCCGGTCATATATATAGAGCTATTGTCGAACCACATATGTAAAAAAAAGAGAGTGTGGAAGGAAGAACATCCATTTGACTTTGGCACATGAGGTGGTGGGTTTGTCTAGGTAACATAATTAGTCTACAAATCCTGGAATTACGGTTTGACCTCATCCTTGGCCTCGGGGAATGAGGAACAACACATAGATTTTCTCAAACAAAGGCTAGATCNGCGGTTCTCAGCGGAGCAAAAATGGGAAAGAATATTTCTTTGATTCTTTTCCTGATTCCAGCTTCCTTCAATCCGAGGGAGCAAATTTCGGCCTCCTTCCCCCAATTTCGTCTGTCGGCAACAATAGAAGGAAATCGCCTCCTCTAGGAAAGCCTCCGTATTCCCTTCCGATTATGACCGAAAATTTCTCCGCTTTCCTTCTTTGCTCTANTATCCTTCTATTTTCAAATACAGGAGCAACACCAACCCTTTTAAGATATATCTACTGCACATGAATATTAATTATCACCCTCGAACAAGCCAAATTGGAAGCATTAGATATCTAACACCTAAACTTTAAATATCATATACATAGTAACACAATATATGCATTGCAAACCTAAAACCGACACATCGGAATTTACATACTTTGTAATGAAAAAAATGAATTCTTGCGTGAAGTTGAGACACACCAGCGAAGAAAACATTACAATATATTCGGACAAAAGAGGAGGTCGCCGGAGCAGCGATTTCACTTGTGGAAAGCCCTTGGGAACGATGGAGATGCTGGGAAGTCTCGGTCGCCAGCGGATGTGCCGGAGCGAACCAAAGAAAGGCAAAAAATGAGTGGTTGTCATGCGGGACAGGTATTTTAGGGCCTTTGCGTTGGATTTCCGACCGAATTGAATTGGACATTAATCCATGCAATAAAGCTTGTTGGCGGCCATTTCGTTGCAAATTTGACGGCCCCAATGGTCTGTTTGAGACAGCTTATAAATGCGGACGACGTTTTGTCATACCGTTTGATTTGCATGTTTCACCAGTTTATTCGAAATTGTGTTTGGGTTTTTACACTAAACGCAGGCCGCAAGTCGACCCCTATAGCCGGCCCACGGACCGCNACTTAATTTTATCCTTCTATTTTCAAATACAGGAGCAACACCAACCCTTTTAAGATATATCTACTGCACATGCATATTAATTATCACCCTCCAACAAACCAAATTGGAAGCATTAGATATCTAACACCTAAACTTTAAATATCATATACATAGTAACACAATATATGCATTGCAAACCTAAAACCGACATATCATAATTTACATACTTTGTAATGAAAAAAATGAATTATTGCGTGAAGTTGAGACGCACCAGAGATGAAAACATTACAATATATTCGGACAAAAGAGGAGGTCGCCGGAGCATCCATTTCACTTGTGGAATGCCCTTGGGAACGACGGAGATGCTGGGAAGTCTCGGTCGCCAGCGGATGTGCCAGAGCGAACCAAAGAAAGGCAAAAAATGAGTAGTTGTCATGTGAGATAGGTATTTTAGGGCCTTTGCGTTGGATTTCCGACCGAATTGAATTGGACATTAATCGATGCAATAAAGCTTGTTGGCGGCCATTTCGTTGCAAATTTGACGGCCTAAGGGTCTGTTTGAGTCAGCTTATAAATACGGACGTACCGTTTAATTCGCATGTTTCACCAGTTCATTCAAAATTGTGTTTGGGTTTTTATACTAAACGCAGACCGCAAGTCGACCCCTACGGCCAGCCCACGGACCGTGTTTCAGGATAAACAACTTATCCTGAAATGCACAAGCTGTTACAAACGAACCCTAAATAGCGTCCAAATTCACAACAATCTAACACAGATCTGACGGCAGTGTTTGCATCGAAAATTTTTGGATGCTAATTCTTAACTTTCCTGTAGTGTTGTATATAAAAAGTTTATCAACAAAATCGTCTCGAAAAAGGGTGCATTTACATTCATAACACTTAATTNGTACATATGTAGTTGAATCCTAATCTATCCGTGAATCACATTACTTATGAGAAAGAGAAAGATAAATACACAATAATGAATAATAATCAGCCTTCTTGATAAGTTTTTTCTCATAAAATTATTCCTCTATTTATCGATAAGGGGATACAATATATGAACTTTGATGGGTGCGCCTTCTTAAATGGGGGTGTTACAGGGTATTTTACATGTATGAGCCTACGACTGACTACCCTCTGACGTGGTTGACTAAACTCAGACATGCTCGTTTGACTGTGTTGGATCTAGGTTGTCAGTCAGCCTTTGATAGTCTTTGGGTCGACAATACTAGCTTGATCGATTTAACTTTGTCGATTAGTTGTTCTAGTCTAACTGTCGATCGTTAATCCCTTGATGAGGAGCTCCCATCAGAGAGCAAGACTAGACCATCGAGCAGAGAACGAATCACTGTANTATATATATATATCAAAATTTAGATATTAGATATATAAATACATAAGAAATGAGTCTACGTATGTAAATCCATCCAAAAAAACATAGAATTGATTCCAAATAACCTAAAGTCACAATAATAAAAAAAATGGGTTCATATTATAAAACACCGTAAAAAAAAAAGAAGAAATCCCTCAAACACCATCATAAGAAAGACCAAAACAAGCGCAGCAAAAACTCACCTCCATTCACCACCACGACCTGCATGACATACAGAGATGAAGCCACAAAAGCAAAGAAAACAAGCAAATGGACGAAGCAATACAACTCCATCGTCAAACCCCAATAGTCCCTCTCATTTAAGAGCTATCAATCCCTCAATACCTGCCAAGAAAAAATAACACTTGGTTCCTTTAGCTGTTCTCCTACACCTAAACCTATTTTTGAG
>JXCR01095954.1:58393-83762 GCA_002079205.1 Phalaenopsis hybrid cultivar | reverse complement strand
TTTGGTGTGATGTGCTTTAGTTCTAAAAAGTTCATGGTTGTGGTATTTATGATGTGTTGATAAAGATTAGAGGGTTGTGTATGTAAATATGAAAGTTTAGATGTATGATATGTAAATATAGAAGAATATTGTGTCATGTATGTAAATGCCCCTAATATATATGCTAACGAGATTTCTTCAGAGAAAGGATTTAGATACATCCAGATGGAACTGGCATCGTTGCTTGCTTTAGTTGACAATATCCTATCAACAAGGCATTCATAAGCGGGAGTAGGTTTATGAGTTGAAAGATGATTCTCTCCTTATATCAATATGAGGTTTGAAATTTTTTCTTATTCGTGTCTTCTTCTCTAATTTTCTATGTTCTAAATAATGCATTGTTGACCTTTGAAATCTATTGACAAATGGGCTATCGTAGTAATTAAGTGAAATACAAGTTTTTCCTAGTTTTTATTTAATAAGACTAATAAAACAAACAGTTTGTGTGAAATCTTATGAGTATTGGTTCTGAACAACAACATGACAGATTAAGATAAAATTAAAAATTATATTTCTATTTTTGATGGGAGTTATGATCTTAAGAAAAGGTTAATTTGGATTGCAGATGAAAATCAACTCAAAGAACCACGATGCACTTTGACAAGGTGCTGCCTAACTTCTTACAGATTAAAATGAAATCAAAACTCAAAGAACCATGATCTTTTGGTGGCACGTATTTTCTGTCTGGACTCCTGATGTACCTCTACGTGCGGTGCAGGTTATTCTTGAATTATTTTCAGGTTATTTCTGGGTTATTTTCAATAATCCAAAAATAACCCAAAAATAAAGGCCGCGGTTTATTTCTGGGTTATTTCCGGATTATGAAAAATAAACCAGAAATAACATGAAAATAACTCAGGAATACCCTGCGCCGCACGTAGAGCTACGTTAGGAGTCTGCACAGAAAAATTTTTGCTTCCGGTGAATATGAAAATCAAATGTCTAATCAGATTAAGAATTACAATAATCTAAATATCATGCAAGGTACGTGCGATGGCATAGCAGTAAAAGTGTTAGTTTATTTTAGACTAATTTCTTAATATCATTTGTTTCACTGAATATGGTCTTAAGCTATTGTAGTTGTATGAAATATAATAACCGCTGCCATTAACTCTAACATTGACCACCCCGATCCAATGCATGATATTTAAATCTTTATTATTTATTTATTTTATATATAATCATTAATATTTATTTACATGCCACTTGAACTTTTAAATAATATTACAAAATATGACAACTTGTGTTTCCATGAGTAGCCCTAATTAATTTTCATGCCTTCCTTCTTCCCTCTCCCGAGAATTTGAAATGCTTAAAAATGCATTTTACCTGTTGCTATTATGGCATTGAAAATTTGCATCCTTTTCTGGTCATACATCGGGTCCCGGTGTCATCGTACCTCGACGATATATTTTTTATGAAAATATGTATAAAATTTTATTTTGCATTCACAAAAGGAAAAATTAAGATACAAGCAATTATAAATCTAAAAAAATAGAGTAAATGATGAAAATAAATATCTTCGAAATTTTTTTAGGACGTAGGGTCTCATATTGTCCATTAATAATACTTTGTATGTATTGAAAAGAGGTAGAAGAGAAAGATATATAGTGATGAGATTTGAGAGGTCTCAGGGATCGCGTACTAAGCTTGAACTTCCGATGAGCAGAAAAGAAAAAAATGGCTCAGAGGAGATTTTCAAATTATAGTGTTAGAGAGAGAGAGAGAGTTTGGAAAAAATCCAAAATCCTCTCTTTTATGTTTTTGACTTTCCTTTTGTGCTTAAAAGGGAAAATATACTTAGTAAGGTATGACACACATTCATGTTGTCTTGATGAAAAGAAGGTAACATTGATGTCAAACGACATCTTTAAAGAAGGATGGGTCTGCAATCTTGATGGGAATGATGACATTCCATAATAGTCGTCCCTCCCTAAGTGGGCTAGGTCATCTTCTTAGAATAAATAAGAGATTCAGCCACTTCAATAGGTGGGCTCGATTTAGCCAATTTGACATATTGGCTCGATTCGACCATTTTGGCAGGTAGGCTTTGCTTTTGTTCTTTTTCACTCTTTTATATCTGAAGGAGTCACCCGTTTGTTATTGTCCTATCATTCTCTTTTCCAAGTAAATCACTCTTCCGAATCATATGGATAGTCTAGAGAAAGAAGGAATCAAAAGGTAAGGACATGCGACAATGAAGACAAATGAGAGAAAGAACGTGGAGAACTTTCATATAGCAAACCTCATGAGGATAGGTCAAACGTATACCTCCAAATGGGATCAAATTTGAAACAATTTGTGGCAAATATCCACGAAAGAATGCCTAGGAAAGCTATCCATAACCAGAGGTTTACATGTATTTTTCTGTTCTAGAGTCAAGACGAACTCTCAAAAGAACATATCTCATTGAAGAATACTCTCGGTTATAGGAGTCTTGCTTACATTTAGGTGATGACTGGTAAAGAGTGTTAAAGGATAGTTATTTTGCAGAGAAATATTTCGATGCTTTTAAAGCTCCTCTATGTCAGGGTGCAAAGAGTGAGTCTCTCCCAGTTCCACATGAGTAACGGGCTTATCGGCATATAGAGCCTACGAAATAACTAGCACATCCTGATAGGGTATCCCGATACATCAAAACACATTCAGGATATAAGGGCAATGGACAAATTATCGTATCCTAAATGAGTGACAGCTCATCTATAATTAGGTCGTCGATATGATATCAATGACAACAAGATGAGCGACAGAGCTCAAAGTGAGTAGTTAAAGGAAGGGAGGAGCAATCCCTAACATGTAGAGGTAGCCAATTCGGGGCACCACAGACCCGTCATCTCAAATCATTAAGACCCTAAGTCTACCCGATCGTAAAGATAGTCAACCCAACATCTCCAGAGATCCGTGGTCAGCAATCTATGAAATGCATCCTCAATGGGGGCCTCAGTAGCGCCAAGTTCAAAGGAAAAAAAAGTCTATCCTATGGCTATCAGGTGGAGCTTCTAGAGCTGAGACTTATACCCGTCAAAGTGGTAAGAACGCCACTGGAGTAGAAAGAAAGAGAGTTACACAGCTACAAAGCTGGAATGCTCCTAACAAAGGACTTACACCCTGTCTTAGTTCGGGAAACTTCACACGATCTATACGCACTAGACAACAATCTAACTAGAAATCTATGTTGGGTTAGTCGTGTTGAAGAAGCATGAGGACTTCTCATCGGGACATCCAATGATGCAATTATCTATCATTGATCATGGAGGCCCTATTAATTATGACTTGGGTTAAAGCCATCCTATGCAACCCGTTTTGAAACTGACCCGTAAGCCATACATGAAAGTAAAGACGGATTTTAAAAAATCATGAATCTTTTAATCATAAATTTTAATTTAAGTTAAAATTTTGTTAGGATTTTGTAGAAAAAAAAATTATAGATTTAGGTCTTTAAGGAGAATAAGTTATAACGCTTGGTTCCAGGCAAACCACAAATTGTGAAGGGCCAAGTCAATCAAAGCATGCAAGCAAGTCAAATATAAAATAATAAGAGATGGTTGTCGCTGGATCAACGACATATCCCAGAGAAGAAAAATGCAGTCAGGCACCGCATAAGTACATGCATGGTTTCAATTCTATACAAAAATATGTTTTAGAATTAAGGTGTGACATACGAGTAAGCAGTTTCTAGTCCCCGTCACGTAGTTCCACTAGTCTGACTTCTCAGAACCCGTGTCCGTACCTTATTTTTAACACAGACTCTCCTAAGGACTCTAAAAGTACATGGGAAAAAGAAAAAAAGGACTCGACCTGAAAGAAAACAACCTTAGCGGGAAAGTAAACAAAGATGCAACGCATATAATCCATGTATGGCGGGAAGAATAAAGCAACACCTGTAGAAAAGTCTTAGTCATAATCATTATGTTGCTCCTCCCTGTTACACATAATGTGTATATTTAAGGCATAGCTCCCTGCAAGAAGATTAGTTTAATATACTACCATGCATATCAAAATAATAAACATGCAAGTACGCCAAAAGCACGAAAAGGTAATGTCTGGCTAAGGCAATCAAACCAACAAAGAACAATAGTCAGGGCATCGAAAAAGACTACATAGACCCTAGTCCTTAGCCTAGCACATCATCTAACATAGTGGCCTAACCAGCATCTAAGTGAGTGCAGGGTTATGTCAGCAAGCTAGCATATGTTTTGTCAGAGCCGCAGTCATCGGGCTCATTCTAAGGATTCTAAGAGGTGTCATTAGACAGGGTCACTCATGTAATGAGATTACACACACATGCAAAGATCTAGATGTACTGTCTAAGCAAAGTATACAAGTAGTTTCAAAATAGATCATAAAAGTATGATGCATTTATAAAAAAATATAATTTTTTTTTAACTTTTAAAAGTCTTCCTAGAAAATAAAAACTTAAGTGGCACCTACTAGATCCCTTGGAACCTTAGCACAACATACACATGCTAGTTTTGGCGTGGCAGCTAGTATTGCCCCGTTGAGGCATGCTCATTGGCAATACTCGAGACCCTATCGTGACCAGCGGAGGTTCACTCATGTAATGAGGCAGATTCATTGTTGAGACAAATGAGATTGCACACGCATGCGAAGATCTAGTACGGTGTGACAGTGCAAAGTGATATCACGGGATTCAAACATTCGTTATTGGTATACGGTAATGTATGCCAATGATGAATGCACTGACAGTGCGTTGTAATGTATGCAAGACATACAACACAAGTGTAAATGAATGTGTCGTGGAGGCAGTGACTCAAGGATGTGTATTTCATGGAGGCAATGACCCATAGAATGGGGTTCCATCAA
Source organism: Phalaenopsis hybrid cultivar (assembly GCA_002079205.1). NCBI lineage: Eukaryota > Viridiplantae > Streptophyta > Magnoliopsida > Asparagales > Orchidaceae > Phalaenopsis > Phalaenopsis hybrid cultivar. The sequence goes on along the minus strand of JXCR01095954.1, from coordinate 78,899 downwards.
GGCAGACCAAGAGGGTGTGTGTGCCAAGGAGGCGATGATCTGGAGGGTGTGTGTACTGCAGAGGCAGTGACCGGGAGGGTGAACAATGATAGTTCAGAGTGGTGTTGTAAGAAGTGAAGAAATGTAATTCTCTATATAGAGAACTACATGCCGGATGGACTTGGTGACAAGCTATCCATGATGTGAACACGTGAGTATCAAGAGCGAGTATGTTAGAATAGTGACTCAAGCAGGCTCAAACATGCGTGTGATGCAACATGCAAAATGTCATACAAAACAATCCTGTAGGAGTGCACAATTGCAAGTGCAAACATACAAAATATGGTGTATTGTGACATAGGGGTGTCGAAGGGCGAAGGTGTAGAGTAATGTGCCAATGGGAGGCACCAGTACTCATCACAAATATATGAAGGTCTATGCTAGCAAGAGCACTATTAGAGTGTGACGCTGAAAATGCAAATTCAATCAATGTGAAAATCATGCGAGGAATGCAACATATCGAATGCAAATGATCGGCCGATCAATTAGACCAAGGCAATGCCAATCGACTATGTCAACCGAAGAGGGGCAATTGGGTCGGAGTGTTCGGCGTCGATCGATCACACTGCTAGAAGATAGTTGATCGGGCCAAAGTGTGTGATCGATCGACTAAGGATGGTTAGTCGATACGATCAGGTCAGTGGTGGCAGATCGATTGAATGGATTGTAGATGCTCGATCGGGCTGAAGTTTGAGTTCGATCAATGATTGATGGTTGATCGATACAATTGGGTTGGTGACAACACAGATCAACTAAATCGACAGAGCGAGTTCGATTGACTGATCGGGCCAGAGGCGGAGTCGATCGATCATATGAACGGACAAGATAGTCGATTGAACTAAAGTAGGTGGTTGATCGATGGAACATGCAAAAATGAATAGTTTTAATTCACATTTAAAATCATGTTGAGCACACGATATGAATGCAACCCCAAAATCATGCTAAGAACAAAATATGAATGCAACCCTACGCAAAATGAGACGTGATTAGATTTGACGATGAATCGCGCTCGTCCTAGATAACTCATGAGAAACCTATGGTGAAATGATGGAGAGGTGTACCAATGTCATATTTTGTTAGGCAACATGATGTCCACCTCCGTTTGCATGGCGCTGGATGGGGAATCCCTCACAATGAGGATTCTCCATGACCGAAAAGAAGACGATTGAAGGAATGCCCTCGTCTTCTCGGCTAGTGGATTTCAAATGTCCATCTGGATCAAATCACTAAGGTAAACAATGGGACTTGTACAACCTTGGCTTTTGGATTTTGGCCTCAAACAAAAAAGATAGGTTCTGCTCTTGGATGTCATGAGGGAGAATGCAAAGCACTTAATCCTATGGAGCTTCCTCTAGAAACTCAAAAATTCTAACTTAATTTCTCAAGCATCAAGACCTAGGGAGCTCAGAATGAAAATCGAAAGAGATTAAGGAATTGTACCTAAGCGATGGTTGATTGACGTGCTTCTCTCATAGGAAGAAGTTCTACTCACTTAAGAGAATGACGAACTCGCAAGAGTTTGCCTTCTTCAAGTATGTGAGGAAGCTCTCCTCGCAAGAGAGAATAACGAAGTCACCAAAGTTTGCCTTCCCCAAAGTAGTAAGCAAGCTTTCCTCGTCAGCTCACTGGAATGTTGTCGGTGACGAACAATTTGACCAAATTCCTTCTTCCAAGTGAAGTGGAAGCTCTCCTCGTTGGAGAGAATAAGGAAATTGATGGATTTCTCCTTCTCCAAAGCTGTGAAAAATCTCTCCTCGTAGTCTCGCAGCAAGTCTTCAGAGATGAGGAAGATGACCGGACAACAGGAAAACAAGTTGAGGAAAAAGGAAGAAATGGGCTTGCCTTGGCTTCTCTTGAAGAAAGAAGAAGAAACCCCTTCAAAAATTCCCTTGGAAGCTCCTTGATTACTCTCCCTCCAGCCTTCTTCTTCCTTAAGCTCCCCTAGCAAAAAATGACACCCAAACCTTTGCAAAGGACCTCCTTCACGTGGTTAAATTTGCCCTAGGGAAAAGACCATGGGTCCCTAGCTGCTTTTCCCATTTGGCTTGGACCAAAAATGTTCCTCATACTATTTTTGGGTGGAAAACCATGCAAAAGGATGGTAGACCACCATCCATGGCTGCCTCGCCGGCGGGAATCCGAATACCGGAGGCTAAAATATCAAAATGGGTGATGGCGACATGACCATGCCAGGCTCAGGTGTGGTCACACGACTATTCATGGTGTCATGAATCGGGAGCTAGCTTAGCAACATTCGAGGCCTGACATAATTAAGCTAGGTGCTCTGTCTGACGGTGTAGTTGCACTGCCTTCGGGCATGGTCATGCTGCCAGAGAGACTTGGGCGCCTCTTTAGATTTGGGTGTGGCTACGTCTGAGACGCGACGAAATTACGTCGGGCTCTCTATTTGGTCGGTGTGGTTACGCTGTATTCGGGCGTAGTCACACAAGAAGTTGGCAATTTGAGCTATTTTTTTAGGTCTTGGCGTGGCCACTCCAGGTTTAGGCATGGTCACGCCATGGGCGGGGCGTATCCTGATTTAGGGCAGTCACGTTGGACCCAGAAAACTCGGGCTTCCAGAAAAGCTTGCCAATGGGGTTCTGGGCCTCGTGGGACCTCCGAAGGGTTTAATATAAGCAATTATGATCTTGGGGCCTTCGTAAGGGTCGCAAAGGTGTGTCGGAAGAGCTCGAGAAGGTGAACCGTACACCTGTTGCTGAGCATGATAGTTCCAATCGGGAAATTCGTCTGTCTGGACCTTAAGCTTAAGGCACATACACGTATTAAGCAACCCGTTGATGGTTTATGTCATTAGAATATTTGTATTAGCCAAATACAACCTCGTGCCATAGTAACAAACGTTAACGTGAAGGATACCAGAGGCAACATTGGTTTGATCACGTTCGACTCAAGCACGACTATGATAGTGTAGAGCCCCACTTTAGTATTGTGTCACTAAATGGGGATATTCTGGGTATGCTGCATAAAAAATGGATGCCAACATGCTCGATTCAGACACTTCAACAGGTGGGGTTCGACTCAATCACTTCTATAAGTGGACTCGATTCAGCCACTTTGGCAGGTGGACTCAATTCAGCCACTTTGACAAGCTGTGGGCTTGATTCAATGTATGTTTTCCATATTTAAAGTACACAAAAGAAAACTTAAATTTAAGTATATGATCATAGTCGTGCATACATTAACATTTTATTTCATCAATAAAATTTATAACAATTGTTCAGCAAGAAAGCAAAGCTTTATCTAAATGAAAAGAAAGAGGAGGAAACAACTGCAAGAACAAGTCTACCNGGGGGGGGGGGGGGGGGAGGCGTGTCCTGATTCAGGGCAGTCACGTTGGACCCAGAAAACTCGGGCTTCCAGAAAAGCTTGCCAAGGGGGTTCTGGGCCTCGTGGGACCTCCGAAGGGTTTAATATAAGAAATTATGATCTTGGGACCTTCGTAAGGGTCACAAAGGCATGTCAGAAGAGCTCGAGAAGGTGAACCATACACGTGTTGCTGAGCATGACAGTTCCGATAGGGAAATTCGTCTGTCTGGTCCTTAAGCTTAAGGCACATACACATATTAAACAACTTGTTGATGGTTTATGTCATAGGAATATTTGTATTAGCCAAATACAACCTCGTGCCATAGTAACAAACATTGACGCGGAGGATACCAGAGGCAATGCTGGTTTGACCACGTTCGACTCGAAGCACGACTATGATAGTGTAGAGCCCCACTTTAGTATTGTGTCACTAAAGGAAGATATTCTGGGTATGCTGCATAAAAAATGGATGCCAACATGCTCGATTCAGACACTTCAACAAATGGGGCTCGATTCAACCACTTCTATAAGTGAACTCGATTCAGCCACTTCGGCAGGTGGACTCAATTCAGCCACTTTGACAAGCTGTGGGCTTGATTCAATGTATTGTTTTCCATATTTAAAGTACACAAAAGAAAACTTAAATTTAAGTATATGATCATAGTCTTGCATACAATAACATTTTATTTTATCAATAAAATTTATAACAATTGTTCAACAAGGAAGCAAAGCTTTATCTAAATGAAAAGAAAGAGGAGGAAACAACTGCAAGAACAAGTCTACCAAAAAAATTAAAAAAATTAGAAGCAAAATCGAATGAACTTGGCAAACCAGATAAAATTTTGTCATTGAAAATTTTGCTCGAGTACTAACGATCCATTAAATGACTTGGTATAATTTAATGCTTTTATAGAGTCGTCAGGTACACTGTTTGGGCTAACTAATTGATATCCAAAAGAATCNTAAAAAAATTAGAAGCAAAATCGAATGAACTTGGCAAACCAGATAAAATTTTGTCATTGAAAATTTTGCTCGTGTACTAACGATCCATTAAGTGACTTGGTATAATTTAATGCTTTTATAGAGTCGTCAGGTGTACTGTTCGGGCTAACTAATTGATATCCAAAAAAATTCCAGTCATATGCACACCACTATATACAAACACATAATTAATTTTACAAACTATAAATTATTAATAAGTAGTTTATAAATAATACGGTCCATATCATTGGTATGTCAATATATCTATTAATGCTCCAAAAAAATTTATTGTATTTCACAAAGCTAACTTGCATTAAAACTTATTTTTTCATTATAAGTGTAAAGAGTGGAATGTATAACAGGCATATGAAATGACTTAAAAGGCTTATTTAAAAACTAGAAATTTAATATATTATATTTACTTATAGAATATGGAACTTTGCCATGTGAACTTTAGAATGAACTAAAACTAAATCTAAATCTTAAGGTTAAAAATAATTAAACCTATAAAATAACAGCAAGTAAAAAATAGATCAATTAGTTATGAGCTTGAGCCATTACACATTACACGACTTGTTTGAGCAAGTTTGAAGTCAGTTTAACAAAAAAATTTGTTAAAAATTTTTCCATATGGAGTTTTCCTACAAGGACTCGCTGCATTAGAAGTAATAGAGAATGGTGGGAAGCATTAGGAAATTATGCCTCTCTTCTCAACTTGCTTTCCTCTAATTTGCTTCTCTATTGTCTTTATACCTAAAATATGGCCATATGTATTTAGGGAAGGTTTACACATATTCAAGGTATAGAAATTCACGAGATTTGAAGGCCCATATCAGGAAGTTGAGCAAAGCCACCCGCAAAAGTGATTGAGATAAGCTTGTCTGCCATAGTGGTGAGGCAAGGCCCACCTGTCCAAGTGGTCAAGCAAAGGCTCAGGTGGTCAAGCAAAGCCCGCATACCATTTGTCGAGCTAAGCCCGCATGTCGAAGTGATGGACCTAAGTTGGGGGCATACATGTCATTGAAGAAAATCATCATTACATAAGATTATATGATTCCATCCTAATTGATGGCACCACTTGACTTTCATAGCTCGATCTTTTCATCAAGACACCGCAGATAAGTGTGGTACTTAAGAAAATATAATTTTATATTTCTTTTCTCTCATATATAATAGGAAGATCAAATGGGATTGAAATGACTCTCTACTTCCAATCTCACTCTCCCATTCTCTCTCCCTCTAAAAGCTAAACTCACAATCTCTCTATCTTAGCCTGCATTTGGGCCAACGTTTTGGGGTTTTACATTTTCAAAATGCTATTTTACGTGTTTGCCAGTCGGCTTTTTGACTCTTTTCAGTGTCAGTTGTCTATGGAATGGAGAAAGTGGGAATGCGGGGAAACTTATGCGTTCCACGGTAGAGGCTCTATTTCGGTTGCAAAATCCCGTAGCTACCCCTTCAAAAATGTCGTTATCCCTCCCCATGTCCTCGATAATACCCTTGATTCGTCTTCTCTCCCCCCAACATCATTCTCTTCCACTGCAATTTTATGGCAAAACTCGACACTTCTGTTCCCATCGTCGTCGTCTCGTTTCTGCATGTACAATGCCTCCCCTTTTCTCTGTTCTTGTGGTTTGATTTTGGTATTTCATTACTTTGTTACTTCATTTAACTATGTATTTCTCATTTTACTATCTGGTTGTTTTAGATATTCTAATGTTTTCGTGGCTTTGTTGCTTTAGTAGTTTTGGTATATTCGTATGCCTCATCTTTTTCTTTGCATGTTAGAACAATGATTGCATTTTCTTTCTCTTCTAATTGTTTCTTCCTTTCTCTTCTTCAATCTGGAATATAATGTCATGGAGAGTTTTATGAGTATTGTTTATTCTTTTTAAAGTATATCCATGAGAATCTGTTTTGAGCTCTTGAAAAAAATCTTAGTTTAAATGTTAGATCATTATTTACATGTCTCATTCCTCTTCTTCAATCTGATAAAACATTTGATTAAAAGAATTATGAGAATTGTGGGTTCTTTTAAAAATATATCTATGAGAATTTGGCAAGCTGTAGCAACTATATCGATTACATGTTGTTGGCGTTAATTTTTTATGTCACGTGCATATGATATTCGCTTGAACAACCTATGCACTATATGGAGTTATATGTATTACTTGTTTCATTATATTTTTTGGCCTAAAGGTTTAAGAAAGAAATTATCTTCTATGATATCTATTTTTTTTCAAAGTAATGACGAAGGCAGAAAACTTCACATTATTGTTTGGAATAAAGTTAATTTGTCTAAACATTGTGGTGATCTTGATCATTCCTCTTTAGACACTATTAATATTTATGTAAGATCAAAATTATTTGAAAATTTTATAATTTCTAATTTCTATTGTCGGACTAGTGTTTTAATCATTATAATTCTATTCGAAAAAATTCTCGCTTCAAAGTTTCTCCTTTTTTGAAAGATTTAATAAACATGACTAATAGAATTAGACCTTCTTTAAATTTTAAAGTTAATCCACTAGTCATTTATTTTTCTTTTATAACTCAAAGTTTAAGAGTCTTCCTAATGCGACTAAAATTGGCAATGTTCTTAGAAATAATAATTGAAACTTTGATCTTTTTATCAATGCTCATGTTAATCTTATTAATGATATTGGTAAAATCTCCATTTCTTTTGGTAATTCTTATCTTTGGAGGAATGAAAGCAAGTGGTGTGATTAGATAGTCTAATATATTTTATTACTCTTAATATCTTTCAAGTTTTATGTCACTCTGTCTATATTTCATGTAAAATTCAAAAGAGATATCATCTACTTGTTTTGCAAATAACTATCTGATTTATTTGAAAATAAAAAATATGTTATGATTTTTAAAAATAAATTCACACTTATTGATTATGTTTATTTATAATATTCATTGGATGATAATTTATAAAAATAAGAATTAAAAATTTAATAAGAATTTACCTAAAAATATTATGGCATTAATTCTCCTGTTCTTCAATATCTTCTTCTTCTTGTTTCGTTCTTTCTTTTTTAGTTACTATTAGCTTCATGTTTCCTCTGTGTTTATTTATCGCTTATGGTTTTAAATGATTTTATTTTTATTAACTATTATTATTAATATTGGATTTTGATTATACNACTCTTAATATCTTTCAAGTTTTATGTCACTCTGTCTATATTTCATGTAAAATTCAAAAGAGATATCATCTATTTGTTTTGCAAATAACTATCTGATTTATTTGAAAATAAAAAGTATGTTAGGATTTTTAAAAATAAATTCACACTTATTGATTATGTTTATTTATAATATTCATTGGATGATAATTTATAAAAATAAGAATTGAAAATTTAATAAGAATTTACCTAAAAATATTATGGCATTAATTCTCTTGTTCTTCAATATCTTCTTCTTCTTTTTTCGTTCTTTTTTTTTAGTTACTATTAGCTTCATGTTTCCTCTATGTTTATTTATCGCTTATGATTTTAAATGATTTTATTTTTATTAACTATTATTATTAATATTGGATTTTGATTATATTTTTGGAGACTTCATTATTAATCAAAATATTTACTACTTTTTTATCTTTACTTTTTTGCTGAGATTTGGTATGTAGATTTAATTATCTTAACCGATTTTAAAAATATATTTTTATATTCTAAAGTTTATAAGGAATGTAATTTAATAAGATTTTTCTGTTTTTTTTATTATTATTTTTTTTAATTTTTTTTAAATTTTTTTGAGTTCTTTGGTTCAATATTTTTGGCTTTGTTCTTGCTCTCCATTTTTAAGGTTTTTTTGTTGGTGTTGTTTGAGGTTGTGGTTATTGTATTTGTTGTGCTGTTCTTTATTTGTTGTTAGTAATTGTTGCTTATTACAGTAATTTTTACTACTTGATCTTCATTTTTTGCTAAAATTTGATATTGAGAGTTAATAAATATCAGCCTTCCTTAAAATTCAATCAATTTCTTAACTTTAGACAGAATTTTAATCTTCGCTATCAGGTAAGTTCAAAACTCAATCTTATTGTTTGTTCACTCTAATGGGTTTTCAATTATAAGGTTTATTATTTCTTATTTCTTTCTTTTCTAATTATTATTATTTTTTCTTTTGATGGCTGCTCTCTTTGTCGACTTACAAATTTATTACCCTTAAGATGTCTTATAAGAGTTGCTGATCTTTGCTAATGTGGATTTGTTGCTACTCTGTGTTCTAAGTGAATTTGTTGTTCAATCTATCAAGGGATGTTGTATTGTTGCTGAATTGTTAGTTGTCTTTTATTGGTGTTATCTTTTGGTTTTGCTGCATTTTTTTTTTTTTCATTTCCTTCTATTCTTATTCTAGTTTGTAATTCATTATTTTCCTCCAATAAAACTAGACCATAAAGAGTGAGAGACCAAATCCGAAGGTATCTTATATATTCCCTTTGTTCAATTCGAATTATTTGGGCGTTCGATGCGATAGATAATCTATAAAGTTTGTAGACATGAGCATTGAGAATTAGATAAGAAACAAAAAGGCTAAGAAAAGAATGGTTCCTGAAATCACATAAGATGCAATCATGGCGAAGATTACCAACATGAAATATGTGCATAAGATCACACACATAATCAACTTATAACGGAACCAATAACAAATACACATCAAGCAGCAAACATACTATCAAAACTCGAAGAGTTACTTACAGAAATCATTTATCGATCTTTGTTACATCGAATTATGCCCTGCGAGTAGAGTCATACACAGCAGCTTTATCATGTCGATCTCTACCCAACAAACAGGAGATTATTTACAGAGATATCAGAATANGATAATGTCACAATAGACTGAATTGTTGATTTCCAACATATAGACCCTCAACCAAGAGTAAACACATACCCAGTTGTAGACCTTCTCCCATCCAAATCATCTGCATAGTCTGAATCAACCTACCCCATAACTGAAGGATCATTCTTCTGACTGCCAAAAATAATTACATGTCCTACAGTACCCTTCAGATACTTGAAAATCCACTTGACTGCTTCCCAATGTCGCCTTCCAGGTTTAGCCATGTATTTGCATACTTGACTAATAACATAAGCCAAATCAGGACGAGTACATACCATTGCATACATCAAGCAGCCAACTGCCCTGGCATATGAAACTTTTGTCATGTCTTCCATTTCTGTATCTGTCTTAGGACACTGTTCTGAAGAAAACTTAAAATGATTTGCCAAAGGAGTGCTTACAGGCTTTACTTTGCTCATCTCAAATATTTCCAACACTTTCTCAACATAACCTCGTTGAGATAAACATAATCGTCTTGAGCCTCCATCTCAATGAATCTTCATTCCAAAAATCTTCTTCGTAGGACCCAAGTCTTTCATGTCAAATTCCTGGCTCAATAAAGCTTTCAAACCACATACATCATTCATATTCTTTTCAGCAATCAGTATATCATCAACTTACAGTAACAGAAAAATAATAAAACCATCATCAAGACTCTTCACATAAAAACAACAATCATACTCACATCGCCTATAGCCAATCTGCATCATGTAGGAGTCAAACCACTTGTACGATTATCTTAGAGACAGTTTTAACCCATAAAGTGATTTATTTAACCTGCAAACCAGATGCTCCTATCCAGATTAAGTGAACCTTTCTGGCTGCTTCATGTAAATCTGCTCCTCCATATCACCATGCAAGAAAGCAGTTTTAACATCCATCTACTCTAAATGTGAATCCCAAATAGCTACCAATGGAAGCACTGCCCTGATTGAAGTATGTCTGACCACAGGAGAAAAGATTTCATCATAATCTATCCCCTTCTGCTATGAAAACCTCTTTGCTACCAGTCGAGCCTTGAACCTTTCCCCTTCTTTTTCTGATACGGTTGGTTTCCTTTTGTAGACCCACTTGCAACCAATAGCCTTCTTTCCCTCAGGAAGCTGAACTAGCTCCCAACTGCGATTTTTCTGCAAAGACTCCATCTCCTCAATCATTGCACCCATCCATTTTTCTTTCTCCTAACTGTTGATAACTCCTTGAAAAGTGGTTGGATCATCGATGTTGATGAAAAGTGCACAAGAAACCAAGTCTTCATAACCCAATCTGCTAGGAGGCCTTACATTGGTGTGTCTCTGTCTATCTCTGGTTAGATTATAATTCTGCAGATCATATGAAATATAATCACCAGATGTTGGATTTAAACTTTCACTTCTCTCAGAAGCTACTGGTTGTTGTTCTAAATCCATCTACACTACATCTGAACTGAAATTATTCTCTGACACCTTGCCTTGATTCTGTTGTAACATAAACTGCTCATCAAAAACTGCATCTCTGCTGATCACCATCTTCATCCCAAAACTTGTATCTTTCACACCTTTCTTGTAGCTCAGAAAGATGCACTTCTTGAATTTTGCATCAAGTTTGGATCTTTCATCTCCAGGTACATGCACATAAGCAAGACATCCAAAAATCTGTAAATGATCAAATTTAACTGGATTACCTGTCCATAACTCTTATGCGACCTTGCCACCCAATGATGCTCGAGGTGATTTATTGATGAGATAGCATGCCATATTCACAGCCTCTACCCAGAAACTCTTAGGAAGTTCAGCATTCAGTCTCAAGCACCTTGCCCTTTCAGTTAAGGACATGTTCATCCTTTCTACCACACCATTCTGCTGTGGTGTCTTGCGCACTGAAAAATGCCTCTTAATCCCATGCTCCTCACAGAACTTCTGAAATTGCAAATTTGTGTACTCTGTGTCATTATCAGACCTCAAATACTTGATATTTCTGTCACTTTGGTTCTCCACCTCAGCTTTCCACAGCTTGAATTTAGAGAAGACTTCGGATTTCTGCTTCAAGAAATACACCCAAACTTTCCTGGAGAAATCATAAATAAAGGTAACAAAATACTGAGATCCTCTCAATGACAACTCCCTAGTAGGGCCCCATACATCAGAATGCACATAGTCAAGAATCCCTTCAGTTTTATGTTTTACAGTCATAAAATCGACTCTAGTCTGTTTTCTAAGAATGCAGAACTTACAAAGCTCAAGTTTTCAGCTTTTAACACCATGCAACATATTTCTTCTATGTAATTCTGTCATCCCATGTTCACTGAGATGACCCAGACGCATATGTCATAGCTTTGTACTGTCATTATCTGACTTCACAGAATGAATTTCACCTACAACTGTACTCCTCAACAGTTTGTAGATATTACCTACAGTCAACTTTCCTTTCATCACTGTCAGCGCACCCTTAACAATTCTGATGGTTTCCCTATCCTCATCTGCCTTAAGAATAAAATCATTTATGTGTATAGTGCCCAAGGAAATTAAATTCTTCTTCAGATCTGGAATACGTCTGACATCACATAACGTTCTAACTGTGTCATCATACATCTAAATTCTAACTTCACCAATACCAATAATATTACATCATTTATCATCACCCAAATAGACCGAGCCAAAATTAGTTGACCTGTATGAAGTAAACCACTCTCTATTAGGCGTTATGTGATAAGAGCACCCTGAATCCAGAATTCATGCATCCGTGAAAGAGTTGATGAAACTGAAAGCATATCACTATCACTGCAATCTGAATTGTCACTTTGCACCACTTTTACAAACTTCGATGATGCATCACCTTTCTCCCCAGTCTGTTTCTTCAGCTTTGAACAATCTTGCTTCATATGATCTGACTCCTTGCAACTGTAGCAATGAATTGTTTTTTTTGTATTTGGACTTCGATCTGGAATTTCGCCTTCCAGAACCCTCATTCTCTTTCTCCCTTCCACGATCCTGCTTACCCTTAACATATAAATTGTCGCCGTGAGAGCTTACACCTGCATTCTGCTTCCGCTGGTTGTGAGTCGACAATGTTGCAATAATCTCATCAACTTTGATAGTTTCTTTCTCATATGTCAGTGTAGTCACCAGCTGTTCATAGGAAGAAGACAGTGAACACAACAAAATCATCGCTCGATCTTCGTCCTCAATAATCACATCAAACCGTGATAAATCAGTGATTATTTGATTGAAGTCATTCACGTGTTGCGCCAGATTAGAACCTTCTTGTATTTTTAGCTCATACAGTTTTTGCTTCAGATACAACTTGTTCGTCAGAGATTTTGTCATAAACTTAGTTTCTAATTTCTTCCAAACTTCTCCTGGAGATTTCAGATTCATCACGTGATACATATCCCAAACTTCATCCTCCATTACATCTGGTATTGCTGCCCGCAAAGCCTTCAAGATTCACTATTGCGCCAACAGATCTTTCACTCTTGTTTGCCACAATCCTAAATTACTAGTTCCATCGAACTTCACCAATCTGAATTTTACACCATAAATTGTCATCTGAAAATTAAACCTGCAACGAAATTATTTTGCAAAAAATTCTTCCTCAAATATCCTTGTTTAGAATTTTTTTTTTTTTGAAAAGAGAAAAAAAAAAATTAAGATATTTCTTTCAAACTCTTTCATCAAAGCAAATAATTTTCTTTCCTCCTCCAAGAAAAAAACTAAATATTTTCTTTATTTGCTCTAAAAAAAAACCTTAATTTAATTTGTTTAATTTAATTTAAATCAACTTAATTAAAAATATTCCTTTAATTAAGTGAATTTAAAAAAGGAAAACTTTCATTCATGTAGCTTGCTATCATTTCTGGAAATTCAAAAAAGCAAGCTTTCCTTCTCCTTTCCGCTGCTCTCCTACGGCAATGGAGGAATATTCCTCTAGCTTGACTCCCTTCCGGATTTCTTTCCGATTCTAGCTTCTCACCAAACCGTCTCGTCGCCTAAGCACCGTTCCCTTTATTCCTTTCGCAGGATTGGCGAACTGAGGGACGCCGAACCTTGCCGCCTCCGCACAGGAACAGTGCGTCAGCGATTCGCGAACTGTCCGCGAACTCTTCCTTCCGCAGAACGCCGCGATCCACGAACTCGATCTGCTAGCACGAGAATACCTTCTGCCTCTTGAACGCACGCCAAGACCTGTCGTGATCCCAAGCCAAATCTGCGCTCGAACCCCTAGCCGCAAAACTCCGAGTTCTTGCGCCGAAAGTTTGGCTCCGCCGAATTCCTCTTCGGCAAATATCCAGCGAATCAAAACTGCCGCGAAACTTTCTTCTTGCGTCTGCAAAATTTTTTTTCTTCCTCCCCTCAAACCTCTCTCTCTTACCACTTACCACTTGTTGAGAAAATTAAGACGAAGAAAAACAGTAATCGACACAAATTCAGAAGAACATAGAGATTTAACGAGGTTCGGCAAAGATGTCTACATCCTCGATAGCAGAGCACGGCTTTTCACTATTCAGAAAAGAGAATATAGAATACAGAATTCAGAAATTCAGAGATAATACTTAGGGTTACATACAAGCCTAATTTATAACTCTAGAAAACACATAAAAAGGTAAACTTGGGTACAATATGTAATTACTAAATTACCCTTGTACCACACCCCCAACCCACATAAGAAAACTCCCTTGATTTGGACAGAATCTTCCGCTCTGTTCCGCTTCAGATTTAACATTGTCCATTTATGATATATGAGCCATATCTAACATATGGGCATAAGATCACACACATAATCCACCTATAACGGAACCAATAACAAATACACATCAAGCAGCAAACATACTATCAAGACTCGAAGAGTTACTTACAGAAATCATTTATCAATCTTTGTTACATGGAATTATGCCCTGCGAGTAGAGTCATACACAGCAANCACCTATAACGGAACCAATAACAAATACACATCAAGCAGCAAACATACTATCAAGACTCGAAGAGTTACTTAAAGAAATCATTTATCGATCTTTGTTACATGAAATTATGCCCTGTGAGTAGATCTCTACCCAACAAACAGGAGATTATTTACAGAGATATCAGAATTAAAAACTAATAAAATGACAACGCTAGTTAATTCTTAACTAAACCACACCGGCTTCCAGTCACTGCCACTTGCTTGCCACCTTATCTGCCTTGCTCTGGCATCCACCATTGAAGTAGACGCCGAGGTGTGAAATGTCGGCATCGGNCACAGCAACTTTATCATGTCGATCTCTACCCAACAAACAGGAGATTATTTACAGAGATATCAGAATAAAAAACTAATAACCTGACAACGCTAGTTAATTCTTAACTAAACCACACCGGCTTCCAGTCGCCGCCACTTGCTTGCCACCTTATCTGCTTTGCTCTGGCATCCACCATTGAAGTAGACGCCGAGGTGTGAAATGCCGGCATCGACGGAGCAGAAAAGCTTTCCGTCATCTCCGCCAGCATTCGCTGTAGCGCCTCCAATGTGCAGTCCTCCTGCAACCAGATCCGCTCTCTCATTTTTAAAATCATGTTTTTTTTTTAATAAGATGAAATTTGATAACAAATTGCAGCATTTTAGGCAAAACAGAAATAATTTAATTTTTTGCAGTTCTTCCGTACGATTGTTTACTGATGCAAGTGGGAATTCTAGCTTAGCTAATTATGTTGTCACTAAATGTTTAAATATTAATTACCTGCTTGCTCCTGACATCCGCCATTAACTGCACCATCTCCTGAACGAAATCCCAGAAACCCTTCACAAAATTTTAAAATTATAAAATTGTCAAATCACCTCTGCTTTGGAACACTTAAGCCCAACGGCACAAAAAATTATAATTCAGCTAATTAGAATCAAAATTAATTCGCCTAATCCTTACCTCAATGTCCTCTGCTCCATCTTGTTCACAATTACGCGGATCATATAGCCCGGCATCATACATAGCCCTCCTTCTTTCATCGGACAGAACTATAACAGATTTTACATCTTTATCAATCCAGCTAACTAAACCTGGAACGAATTTGCAAATAATAACAATAATTAATATAATTATACCTTCGTAAGCTTCCTGGATTTGCTGAAATCGTCTATTAGCCTCCNTGCTCCATCTTGTTCACAATTACGCGGATCATATAGCCCGGCATCATACATAGCCCTCCTTCTTTCATCGGATAGAACTATAACAGATTTTACATCTTTATCAGTCCAGCTAACTAAACCTGGAACGAACTTGCAAATAATAACAATAATTAATATAATTATACCTTCGTAAGCTTCCTGAATTTGCTGAAACCGTCTATTAGCCTCTTGAACCCGCTCTCTCCCGCACCGATCCGGGTGCCATGTCTGCAACCATTTTCATCAAAACTTTGGATTAAAACAACGAAAGCAAAATTAGAGAAACTGAGAAGAAGCATCGCCGTACCATACCATTGCAAGCCGACGATAAGCTGCACGAATCTCGGCGAGGGAGGCATCGCGCGAGACACCGAGAATGGAGTAGAAGGAGGCCGCCGATCGTCGCTGTTCCGCTGCAGCAGCCATGGATGAACTTGAGCCGATGCAATCATCAGCGTTTGGGAACTGGCGAGCAGAATTTATAGGGAGTGAAAAATATCTCCGCGAAAGAGGAGATACCGAGAAGAGAATCGTTTCCGGAACGTTCTGGAGTCAGTAGTTGTGTTTCGGGAAGTCGCGATTTGCTAAAGATTCGATACATGGAAAAGGGCATGCGGGCTGCGTGCCAAAGATGCTTGAGAAATTTGCTCACGTGCCATACAATTTTTATGTATTTATCAATCAACACGAAGAATTTGTTATTTATATTTTCATTTATGCATATTTTTAAATAAATAGAGAAAATTACACGCATGGTATCCAATTTTATTTTTTACACACATAATATTTTAATTATGGATGAGAAGATGAATCTGATTATTAAAATATGGCACTTAGTGTTACTTTTTGATGCGTGCGAGAAAATTCGCGGCAGAGTAATGGATTATCGTCTAACGTTGCACGAGAATTCAACACACACAGATATAAGAAGAGAAGCAAGCAGAATGAGACACCTCGACTTTTTATGTGGAAAACCCTTGTAAGAGAGAAAAACCACAGTGTCTAGCCCATTTGAAATAATTCACTATGAATGATGAGTACACAGATTCAATCTTCCCTTAAATTAGGGAAGATAGAATTACAAAGTTGCATAATTATAATATGACTGCAGTTTTTTGTGAAAACAAGTTGCAAGAGTCATTGTTAATTGTTGTGAAGGTGTAGTCCATTGTGAGTGTTGTAGATGGTTGCTCTAGAAGCATTGATTGTCCAGAGAAGTCATAGTAAGCAATTGTGGGAACTGTGAATCACCTAAACTGTAGTTGACGAGTATTAATGACGTGCGTAGGCCGCGAGGGCCGGAGTTGGGAGCTGCATGGGCTTATGACCACGTAGGTCATTGGGGCGAATATTGATGACATTCGTACGTCACTGGGTCGGATTCAGGAATTGTATTAATTGATGACCACGTAGGTCGTTGGGGTGAGTATTGATGACGTCCGTAGGCAATTGGGGGCGAAGTCGGGAACTGCATGAGCTGATGACCATGTAGGTCGTTGTTGGCATATGGACCGTCGTGGTGAACAATGGTGACATCCATAGACCGTTGGGATCGAAGTCGGGAGATGCATGAGCTGGTGACCACATTTGTCGTAGTTGGCACGTGGACCGTCGTAGTGAGCTCTTGTCCCACAGATGGGAGAGAGTTACTAGATTTTCCAAGTTACAACGTTGAATGAAGGCGTCTAGTTGGCGGTGGTGGACGATGATTTGCAGTGGTCGACGACAGTTAGCGGACGGTGGTCGGTGATGGTCGACGGCGATCAGCGGTGCTCGACGGCGGTCGGCGGTGGTGCTGAACTTTAGCTCCTTCTCAAAGCCTCAAGCTCTCCCCCAAAGCTTCTGCCTCTCTCCCCCTACCTCATGAGAGGGGTAGAGGTTTATTTATAGTGTGCGGGGTGCAATTAATGCAGGAATATAAATCATATTGATCGGACGGTTCAGAGAGTTTCCCGCGATCATACAACGTTTAATGGACATTTGAGTGTCTTAATAATGTCAGAATTGAAAGATCTTGGGCTTATTGGATTCGTCTTGTCGAGACGCTCAATTCTATTATAAATTTGTCATATTCGACAATTGTTTGACTCTCCAAATGTGTCCCGAAATATTCTACGTGTGGTTCAATGACTTGAAATGTGTTTGATTTGACTCGGATTGGACTAGTTTTATATCATTAGGTTTTTCACATCGAGCCGGTCAATTTGACTATAAGTTTACTGAAATCGGAGCTCTGGTTAAATTTTTATCAAGTTTTGAATATTTATTACTTAAAATATCATCTGAAGATCTATGTCATAGCTCGAAATTCGTATCAAATGATGAAAATTTATTTGTATGGTATCACTTTTTATATAATGTTTGTAATTATGAAAATTGTATTGCACGTCAAAGTCTCTAAAAGATAATAATGAAGATCTTAGATGTAAATATAAGATTTGGTTGAAGAAGATTTGATATTCTATGAAGTTCTTCAAAAAAAATTTTTGGTGTTCTTATTGGAGAGTTTCAAAAAATGTTCTATTTTTCGAGGCGGCGATGTTTGCGTAATCGAACAGAAGTTGAAACGTTCTCAAAACAGAATATTAGATAGCCCAAAATATTTTTCTCGGAAGATTCCAGAATTTTTCCTAGAAGGGCAACGTGGCCGACAATAGTAGTCTTCAAATGGCTGTGGACCGTCTGATGAAGGTTATTAGCTTTAAGGTTCGATTATTTTCTTAATCGGTGGACGGGCGAGTCTTCGAGAACTTGCCAGCTAGCTACTCTTTTTATTAATTTTATTTTCATCTGTGGATTGGATAGGTTTTTTATTTCAATTATACAANGGTTCGATTATTTTCTTAATCGGTGGACGGGCGAGTCTTCGAGAACTTGCCAGCTAGCTACTCTTTTTATTATTTTTACTTTCATCTGTGGATTTGATAAGTTTTTTATTTAAATTATACATGATAAATATTGAAAATAATATATAAATAGGTTAATAATTATAATAAAAAATAAGTATTTTATTCTTTGTTTAAGCTTTAAATTTTGGTTGATTATAAATAATTATTTAATTTCTGATATAGGAAAAAATAAATATGACTAATAATTAAGTGTTTCATGAAAAGAGTAATAAAATTGGATACTTGCCCTTGACATTCAGAGCATTACTCATTAAATATTAGACGCATTACCACCCAATTCTTCGTTTATTTATCTATCTAATACTTAAATTTTATTTTAGACAATCTAAATCTTTCACGTCGTATTGAAATAACATTATTTTAATCTCTAAAAAAGAATTATATTTTTAGATGATATGCGTATTAAAATTAAGATAATTATTGAATATATGAATAAATAGAGATTAAGCGGTGGGTTTGTAAATCTATTTAATTATTATTGATGTGTGATAGAAAATTTGTGACAGTAGAGTAACATATTATTGTCTTAGTGCAGTACGAAGATTCAACAAACATTCAGCAACTAGCAATGACAACAAAAGTTTTTACGTGAAAACACTGTAAACGTAAAAAACATGAGATTTGGTTCAGCTGAAGTGTTCCATTATAAATGATAATTACAATTGCAACCACTTCTCCAACATGCGGGAAAGAGTTAGAATATCTCTCAAGTTAAAACATTGACATGTGGATGAACCTTTTGGAAGGAACGAGCGCCGACTTATAAAGATCAGCGGCGGNATTAAGTGTTTCATGAAAAGAGTAATAAAATTGGATACTTGCCCTTGACATTCAGAGCATTACTCATTAAATGTTAGACGCATTACCACCCAATTCTTCGTTTATTTATCTATTTAATACTTAAATTTTATTTTAGACAATCTAAATCTTTCACGTCGTATTGAAATAATATTATTTTAATCTCTAAAAAAGAATTATATTTTTAGATGATATGCGTATTAAAATTAAGATAATTATTGAATATATAAATAAATAGAGATTAAGCGGTGGGTATGTAAATCTATTTAATTATTATTGATGTGTGACAAAAAATTTGTAACAGTAGAGTAACAGATTATTGTCTTAGTGTAGTACGAAGATTCAACAAACATTCAGCAACTAGTAATGACAACAAAAGTTTTTACGTGAAAACACTGTAAACGTAAAAAACATGAGATTTGGTTCAGCTGAAGTGTTCCATTATAAATGATAATTACATTTGCAACCACTTCTCCAACATGCGGGAAGAAGTTAGAATATGTCTCAAGTTAAAACATTGACATGTGGATGAACCTTTTCGAAGGAACGAGCGCCGACTTAAAAAGATCAGCGGCGACTGACAGGTAGTGGTCGACGACGGACGATGGTGGTCGAAGACAGTCGGCGGTTGTCGACGGCTTTCAGCAATGCTCGACAACAATCAACATTGCTCGAAGGCAATCAACAATGGGTGGTCAACGACGATAAGAGTGCACAACAGCAGTCAACGGTTGTCAGCGGAGGTCGGTAGAGGCCAATGACGGTTAGTAGTGGTTATCATCGGCAGGAGTGGTGCTGAACTTTAGCTTCTTCTAAAAACTTCATACTCCTCTTTAGGCTTCAAATTCTCCTTCGGGTCTAAGTTATTTTCCCCCTCATGAGAGGGGTGAGACTTTATTTCTAGAGTTATTGGTTCAATTAATGCACGAATATGAATCATTTTAATTAAACAATCAGAGGACTTCCCTCGATCAGATAACATTTGATAAACATTTGAGTATCTTAATGTTGTGATAATTTAGTGATTTTAGGCTTAATGGATTCGTCTTGTTAAGATGCTTAATTTAACTATATAGTCGTTAGAATCAACATTCGTTTGACATTTTATATATGTCCAAAAATTTTCAAAAGTGGTTTGGCTTGATCTAGGCTTAGTTTGGTTTCGATTGTGTCAATTTTGGTAACATTGAGTTCTTCTAGGTGCGCCGGTCAGTTTGACCATAAGTTTGTTGAAATTGAAGCTATGGATGACTTTTAATTGAGGTTTGAACATTTCTTACTCAAAAAGTCACCTCGAGATCCAGGTAATGCCTCTAGCTTTGTTCCGGATGATGAAGATTTGTTGGAGTCGTATCAGTTGCCCCCCTATTTCGTAGCAGAACCAACCTCTTTGCCTGAAAATATCAAATGTGAAATACTTTACATTTTTAACATCAATATATTTATATTGATAAATACACTCACACACACACACACACACACACACACACACACACACACAC
>JXCR01095954.1:46340-58384 GCA_002079205.1 Phalaenopsis hybrid cultivar | reverse complement strand
ATATATATATATATATATACACACACACACACACACACACACACACACACACACACACACACACACACACACACACACACACATGTGTATATATATCTATAGATGTGTATATATATACGTGTATAGATACATATATGCATGTATATATGTATGTATCTATACATGTACATATATACATATATGTGTGTGTGTGTGTGTGTGTGTGTGTGTGTGTTATCTTAATATTAAAATTTATATAATTATAATATAAAGCACGGTGAATTGTAGCAAGTGAACTCAACTTGGTAATTTCCTTTTGCTTCAAGTGAGGGAGGGGGGTTCAATTCCTGCCTTGTGCATATTTAGTCACTTTTTGTTGAGCTAATGGTCGGGCCTGAAATTGGGCATGACAACCCGCACTGAGCCTGGTCGAGCCATTGTGCGGGCTGTTGAACTCGTGTTGCTTATCTGGCAAGTAACCCGCGTTGTACTTTGGCAAGCCCGTGCTAGAGACTGAATTGGCACGCTTTGCGAGAGCTGGAGCGACACGAATTTGGATCATAGAAGCAGATGAACTTACAGAATTTGGGACGACGCATTGAGCTGGACCGGCTACTGAATTTGGACCACAATTTTGGTGATTTTAAGCAAATTTTGGTTTGCATTTAAGCAGATTGGAAGTCCAAATAATGTTATTTGAACATATTTTCTTAACATTTCCCTTTTTTTTATTTGTAATGAGGGAATTCATATGACTTAACATTGAGAATATGAAAAAAATTTCAGTTTTCTTTCTCTCACTTTTTTAACGATTGCCTTTAATGCTATGCCTCTTATTAAACCTATAAATAGAACGCATGAGGGAAGAATCATAAGAGAGGAGAAGGAATAGGAGAATGAGAAAAAAGAGGAAGAGTGGAGAGTGGAATCTCCTTCTAGCGAGATTTTTCAGAAGAAGAGAGTTGTCCCTAACATGCATAACAGACAAGCAACAATATATTCTTTCATGTTAAGGCCAAGAGGAAAGTCGTCCTTTTTATGCATGACAGGCGAGTAACGAGATATTCTTTTGTGTTGTGGCCAAGAGTCAAGTTGTCCTCGCCCTGCATAGCAGATAATCAACGAGATTTTCTTTCGTCAGAACAAGAGTAAAGTTATTCCCGTCCTACGTAGCAGACAAGCAACGAGTTCTTCCTTCATGTTGCAGTGAATGAAAAAGTCATCCACATTCAGAAATGGGAACAATTTGAGAACCTCGTTCTGTTGAGAACCATAGGAAGGGTCATAACTTAGAGGATGTGGAGTCAATTATGACAGAGCAACATAATTTTGTTTCGAAAGAGGTACTACTTCCTGATCCATCTTAGCTATTATCACAATAATGTAACTCTCGATAATGACACCGAAAACTTGATCTGCTCCATAGCAATTGATTAAATTATTAAAAATAGATCTTCCTACACACTGAGATTTCTCACTTAAATATACATATCGTTTCAGCAATATTATGCTCTAAAGAGTAGGATGTCGAACCCACAAGAAATAACGGGAAGACAAAGTAGGAAAATGTTCAAGTCTACAAAATTTGTTCTTAGTTTAGAATTTCTAAACACAAGAGTTTTGCTAACAAACCGGCTACAATTATCTAAAGTTACGCCTACATGATTTCTAACTATGGTATGTCAAGTGGTTTTAACAAGTGCTATGAATACTTTTCCTTATAGTGATAATAGTATCGTGTAGAAGTGGAAGAAAGATGAAATAAAGTAATTTTTTGTGACAAATAAAAGCATAAATCCTCTTTACTCTTTTCCTAGCATATAAAGAGGTTTGGTTCAAATTGTTATGGTAATTTGTACTTATTAGGTTTTATCTCTCTAATATTTGCATCTATTTATAGTGTACTTAAATTCATACCCTATAGTTGAATATGATTTTTTTAGTCGTTTGTATCGTAACTCTCCTGAGTCCTTACAGGTTAACAACATAATATATTAGATAAATTGACAAATTGAAAAGCAAACTAAGTGAAAAATGAAAATCATCACAATTTGGAATATAAACTACTTCAACATTTAATCCAACATTCTTAAACTTCTACCACATCACCATAAGGAAAAACAAGTAAATCTACTCAGAAAGCATGAATACAACAACACCAAAATGCATTGAAACAAAGAGGTTATACATACAAATATATTTCAGAAAATCACAATTTCAAATCCAATTATACTTATTTCTTTCCCTCAATTTGCCTTGATGATGTTCCACCCAAGCCCTTGCTCTTCTCTTTCAACTCCTTTCACAACATCACTCACAAATCACCACACACACACACACCTAGACTTGCTTAGAACAAGCTTAGAACTCTACAAACACGTAATGAAAAATCCCTCCAAAACTCTCTCACACACCTTTGACTCCTGGCCCCCCTTTTGTATTTCTCCATATACTCCTCTTAATTTCCTTCCAAACTGCTTTAAAACCCACCTTGAAAGTGTTGTTGAACTGCTCTGAACCCTCTCGAAACTGTCCATAATTCGGTACTGGCGCCTAGACACCATGACCTTGGCCTTTTGGACTGGGGTCATGGCTCCAAGTGGTTGGCGCTTAAGCGCCAACCTCTATGGTTGCATTTTACTGGACTGGCGCATATGTGCCACACTGTTCTAGCGCCAAGGCCTTGGCCTTCATAATTGAGGCTATGGCACCCAGTGTTTGGCTCCCTGGCGCTAAGCTCTCAGATTTCAGGCTTGGCTGTCGCCTAGGCGCCCAGTACTTGGCGTCATGGCCCCATCCTTCACAAACTGTTTTTTCTTCTAATTTTTTTCTTTTTGCTCCGTGCTTCTTACACTTCATTTTACTCATAATAGTTGTTATAGTTGCAATAAAAACATATAAATAACTTTCTTTAAAATGCAATTTCATTAAAAAAAGATATGCAAAATATAAATAAATTCATACAATCTTTTCATACATCAAAATCCTCAAACTTAAACGTTACTTGTTCTCAAGTGACACTATTACTTGTCCTCAAGAAGCTGTCGGCACTATTTTTGGTGTGGGGTTTGCCCGTAAGAAGCTGTCGGTCATCGGAATTGAAATCCCGTTGCCCGCTTCGGAAGGACGCTTTAAAAATTTTTTTTATTTTTGAAAAAGATGAAGTCAAACTGATCCCATAATTTTCATAGTTTGGATGAAAGAGCGCTTTACCTCAAATTTTATATTTATCCCGAAGGATGAACACAAGAATTGAGGGTGAGGCTCGCGCTTTACCTCAAATCCTGTATCTATCCCAAAGGATGAACACAAGAATTGAGGATGAGGTTCGATCAAATAAACTGAAAAAAAAATTATGACATCCGTTTGGTCTGCGTGAGGGTGAGGCTCGATCAAATAAACTAAAGAAAGTTATGACATCCGTTTGGTCTGTGAAACAATTGGGTGAGGCTCGATCAAATAAACTAAAGAAAGTTATGACATCCGTTTGGTCTGCGAAACCAAAAGATGAAAGAGCACTTTATCTCAAATCATGTATCTATCCCAAAGGATGAACACAAGAATTGAGGGTGAGGCTTGATCAAATAAACTAGAGAAAGTTATGACATAGGATGAACACAAGAATTGAGGGTGAGGCTCGATCAAATAAACTAGAGAAAATTATGACATCAGAATGAACACAAGAATTGAGGGTGAGGCTCGATCAAATAAACTAAAGAAAGTTATGACATCCATTTTGAACACAAGAATTGAGGGTGAGGCTCGATCAAATAAACTAAAGAAAGTTATGACATCCGCGAACACAAGAATTGAGGGTGAGGCTCGATCAAATAAACTAAAGAAAGTTATGACATCCGTTTTAAAGGAGAGATGAAAGAGCACTTTATCTCAAATCATGTATCTATCCCAAAGGATGAACACAAGAATTGAGATTGAGGCTCGATCAAATAAACTAAAGAAAGTTATGACATTCGTTTGGTCTGCGAAACCAATGTGTTGGCCGACAAATTCCCCTATTTAATATAAGGAATTAAATAGGGTTTATATTATGATGGGTTCGGAGGCCGACAAATTCCCCTATTTAATATAAGGAATTAAATAGGGTTTATATTATGCTGGGTTCATAAAAAGCTTCCTATAAGGGAAAGCCCCTATAGGCTTGATCAAATAAACTAAAGAAAGTTATGACATCTGTTTTGGTTTGCAAAACCAACATATTGAGACTCGATCAAATAAACTAAAGAAAGTTATGACATCCGTTTGATCTGTGAAACCAATATATTGGACAAAGTTTATATTATGTTGGGTTCGAGAAAAGAAGTTCCTCTATTTAATATAAGGAATTAAATAGGGTTTATATTATGCTGGGTTCGGGAAAAGCACTATAAGGGCAAGCCCCTATAGTTAATTACATCTTAGATAACTGAAGTTACCTAAAAATTACTCTCGATAAAAGTCAAGAAAAATTATCTTCAAGGAGTTCAAATGGTAAGGATATTTCAAAAGTATTGGCCGAAAAGTTCCTCTATTTAATATAAGGAATTAAATAGGGTTTATATTATGCTGGGTTCGGGAAAAGCATTCCTCTATTTAATATAAGAAATTAAACAGGGTTTACATTATGCTGGGTTCGGGAAAAGCTTCCTATAGAGAAAGTTATGACATCCGTTTGGTCTGCGAAACCAATATATTGGCCGACAAGTTCCCCTGTTCAATATAAGGAATTAAATAGGGTTTATATTATGCTGGGTTCGGGAAAAGCTTCCTATAAGGGCCAAGCCCCTATAGTTAATTACATCTTAGGTAACTGAAGTTACCTAAGAATACTCTCAATAAAAGCCCCTATAGTTAATTACATCATAGATAATTGAAGTTACCTAAGAATACTCTCGATAAAAATAAAGAAAAATTACCTTCAAGGAGTTCAAATGGTAAGGACATTTCAAAGATATCAGACTAAGAAAAAAAAAATTACCTTCAAGGAGTTCAAATGGTAAGGACATTTCAAAGATATCGGACTAAGAAGTGCGAAAATTATCTTCAAGGAGTTCAAATGGTAAGGATATTTCAAAGATATTGGACTAAGAAGTGTGAAGGGGGATTGGTTCAAATTTAGACCATTTTATTTTGGAGTCCAAAGGAGGAAATACTAGAGGATGCCACAAATNGGAGAAGAGTGAACATGTATGCTCACAATTTATAGTGGATTTCCTAAATTGTGCCAGATACCGTGATTTTTTCCTTTTCTGGGTTTTTCGCCTAAAAAACTTATGGTGCTTCTGCACATCATTGATATTATCTGAGGATACTTATTTCCCGTGCAACGTTTAGATGATATATAATAATTATTCTACCACCGTGAATCTCCTAGCACACATAAAAAATCACAAGTGATCTCTTCACTATTATTATAAGTTAACATAATCTCATCTATACGTTAGTGACACCAAAGTATATAATCTAAATATTAATATTTAGATTTAAATATATAAATACATAATAATTATGTGGTATATATATGATACACCATCAACAAAATTTCATCATCCAACACGAATCTCGAGACATGACACGAATCTCAAGATGATATTTTAAGTAAGAAACTTTAAAATCCTGATAAAAAGTCATCCAGAGCTTCGATTTCAGAAAACTTATAGGCAAACTGACTGGTTCGATGAGACAGACCTAATGATATGAAAATTAGGTCAATCTAAGTCAAATCAAGCCCAGATAAAGTCATTAAACCACAGTAAGAAGATTTATGAATACATTTGAAAAGTCAAACGACTGTCAAATATGAGAAGTTTATACTCAAATCGAGCGGCTCGACAAGATGAATCCAACGAGCCCAAGATTACTCAATTCTGACATCATTAAAGCACTCAAATGTCCATTAAACGTCATATGATCGACGGAAGCTCTTCGGTCCGTCCGATCAAATTGGTTCATATTCATGCATTAATTGCACCCAAAACACTATAAATAGAACTCCATCCCTCTCATGAAAAAAAAGAGGAAGTTTAGAAAGAGCCTGAGGTCTTGAGGTGAAGGTGCATCTCAGCATCACCACCAATTGTCACCAACCTTCATCTTCGACCGCCGACGACCACCGCCAACCTCAGACGACCATCGTCGACCACCACCGACTGTCGTCAACCTTCACCTACCGTCATCAATCATCACCAACTGGACGCTGTTAGCCAACATTATAATCTGTAAAATATAGTTATCCATTCCCGTCTGTGGGATAAGGGATTTCTGTAATCATCAATCAATAGTGAATTTCTGTAATTGGGCCAGACCCCGTGGTTTTTCCCTAACGGGTTTTTCACGTAAAAAATTATGGAGTCATCACCGTTTTTTTTCTATTTCATCTGTGTGTGTGTTGAACTTTCATACAATGCTAAGATGATAAATTGTTACTCTACCGCCGCAAATTTTCTAGCACGCATCAGTTTGGTATCGTATGTGGGAAACTCTCAATCCCACCACTGAAGTACTTGCTCAATTTCCTACATGGCCACCAGGCAAAATATTCGGGACAACAAAGTAGCTCGCTCCAACTCTCATTTTTTCCAGGGAACAGTCATAAAGTCAAAAGCGACATGTTTCTTCATCTTCTCGCCCTAAAAGATGTTGTCCAACCAACGAGGGGGTTTTGGGTCCTTCTATGGAAGAATGAATACGTAGAATGGAGGAGTCTCAACAGGAGATCAAACAATTCCTACAAGGGATCCAACAACCAATGTCCACACAGATGACCGAAACTCGTTTACCATTAAATCCGCAACCTACGAGAAACATACCGCCCGGAGGGACTCATATCGGCCCCTTGCTCAAGAAGGAACAGTTCCCTTACCAGGACATGATGTTGAACTTCTAGACACCGCAAGTTCCACTCATCAATCTCATGCAGCTCCCATGGCACCACCACGTCTTGCTACCATTCTAGATGATGTCATACGTAACGAACTACGTTGCCTCGTCCGAGAAGAGTTCCCTCTAGAGAAAAAGATCGCTTCCATAATCACCATAACATCCTTAAATCCTCTCCTTTAGCAAATACGGTCCTCTAACACCCTATTCCAACAGGCTTCAAGTTGTCGAACATTGACGCATATGAAGAGATTACTGACCCATATGAACATATTGATCATTATCGAACCATTATGCACATTCAACATGCCTCTGACGCGCTTCTATGTCAGGTATTCTCATCCACTCTTAAGGGACAAGCTCGAACATGGTTTACTCTCTATCGGGGGGCACTGTAAACACCTTTAACGAGCTTGCCAGATCATCAAAGATTCATCTCATCTCTCAGAAATTCGTCAAAGTGAAGGAGAGTTACTCAAAGACTACTTCCACAAGTTTTTGCTGAAGCCCATCAAATTCCAAGAGTAAATCCAGAGTTACTTAGGGGGTTTTCCTCGGGAGGCTCCACCCAGGACCCTTCTACTCATCACTGATGCGGGAGACAGTTCATTCTTATGTCAATATTATCCACCGTGTGAAGGCCTAAATCACTGTGGATGAGGCCATTAATGCACATAAAGAACAATTTGAGAAATTTAGGAAAAAACACAAAGGTAACTCTAGAGATAATAATCAATATTCACAACTAAGAAAGTCTGAATAACCTAAGAATCGTGATCTCCTCCTTTGACCTGTGGACCAACAAACTGAATATCGACCCAAGAAAGAATATACACCACTTAACATGTCGCATGCTAACATCTTGATGACCATCAAAGATGAGCAAACTGTTAAGTGACCTCACCCCCTAAAACCTAACTCGGGAAATTAAGAACAATATTATCATTTTCATCGAAGTCGTGGCCACACCACTGAGGCATGTAATCTCCTTAGGGAAGAAATTAAAAGGTTGATTAAGCAAGGATATCTTGGTCGATTTATACAAAACAAACTAGCTGGTACTAATAATGCTCCTACTAGGGGGCAACAAACACAAAGACAACAACATGGGGGTCACCCAGTCGTGGCCAAAGTTCAAACAATTGCAAGAGGCCGATTGCTAATAGATCAAGTTTTTATCACTGCACACGGCGAACCAGCATATAAGAAATTACGTCTTGAACCTATCACTTTTGATGATTCTGATCTAGAAGGAGTCTGAGTACCTCACCAAGATCCTCTTGTCATTAGCGCAGGAATTGGCGAACCCTACTACAATGTAAAAAGAATCCTGGTCGACAATGAGAGCTCTGTTGATGTTTTCTTCTACTCCACTTTTCTTAGTTTGAGACTAACAAGGGAAAGACTTCAACCTGCATCTGGGTCATTATATGGTTTTGATAATAGACCATTATGGGTCGAGGGAACAATAAATCTCCTTGTTGTCATGGGAGATTTTCCTCTACAGATAAATCGCTCAGTCCAATTCATCGTTGTCAAGTTAGAATCATCATACAACGCTATCTTCGGGAGACCTCTGCAATCCATCTTTGGCATCATAACATATGTACTACACTTGAAGCTCAAATTTCCAAGCCCAGCAGAGATTGGCGTCGTACCAGGAGAACAACAGGTAGCACAATCATGCTACATCTGGCAAGCTTAGTCACGCTCATCTGTGATACTTAACATTGAAAACTTTGATCTCTGAGACGAAGATGTATCTCAAAGAGCTTCCCCCGTAGAAGATTTGGTTCATGTCACCAAGATCCTCTTGTCATTAGCGCAGGAATTAGCGAACCCTACTACAATGTAAAAAGAATCCTGGTCGACAATGAGAGCTCTGTTGATGTTTTGTTCTACTCCACTTTCCTTAGTTTGGGACTAACAAAGGAAAGACTTCAACCTGCATCTGGGTCATTATATGGTTTTGATAATAGACTAGTATGGGTCGAGGGAACAATAAATCTCCTTGTTGTCATGGGAGATTTTCCTCTACATATAACTCGCTCAGTCCAATTCATCGTTGTCAAGTTAGAATCATCATACAACGCTATCTTTGGGAGACCTCTGCAATCCATCTTTGGCATCATAACATATGTACTACACTTGAAGCTCAAATTTCCAAGCCCAGCAGAGATTGGCGTCGTACCTGAAGAACAACAGATAGCACAATCATGCTACATCTGGCAAGCTCAGTCACGCTCATTTGTGATACTTAGCATTGAAAACTTTGATCTCTGAGACGAAGATGTATCTCAAAGAGCTTCCCCCGTAGAAGATTTGGTTCATGTCCCGCTTTCTAATGAACACGCATCAGAACAATACAACTTGGTTCTTACTCTCCGATGAGGAAATGTCAGAATATGTAGATCTCCTCCGAAGGAACCATGATACTTTTGCATGGACTCCGGCCGACATGCATGGGGTTGACCATAAAATAATCATGCAATCTTTAAAGATAGATCCAACATTTAAACTGGTCATTCAGAATAAGCGCAATTTTGCCTCAGACCGCTTGCAAGCTATTAAACGAGAAGTCAACAAGCTTCTCGAGACAAAGTTCATACGGGAGGTACACCATCCTGCATGGCTGGTCAATGTCGTCATGGTGAAAAAAGCTAGTGGTTCATGGAGAATGTGTGTCGACTATACAAACCTCAATAAAGCATGTCCGAAGGAAAGCTTTCCCCTCTCACGCATAGATCAACTTGTTGATGCCACTTCCGGATATCATATGCTAAGCTTTATGGATGCATACTCATGGTATAATCAAATAAAGATGAATTTAGTAGATGAGGAGGCCACCTCTTTTCAAACATATAAGGGTTTATGCTGTTATCAGGTTTTTTCATTCGGATTAAAAAATACTAGTGCAACTTATGAACGTCTCATGAACAAAGTCTTCAGAAATCTTCTCGGGCGTACAATGAAGATTTACGTTGATGACATGTTAGTAAAAAGCTAAGAAGCATCCCGACACACTTCTCATCTTAAGGAGTGATTCCAACTACTTTGTCAGTATGATTTATGACTTAACCTGATTAAATGTGCTTTCGGGGTGACATCAGAGAAGTTTTTGGGATTCATGGTTACCCATCGTGGAATTGAAGCAAACCCAGAAAAATCAAGGTGCCGAGGGACATGATGCCTCCAAAAAACATTGAAGAGGTACAACGGTTTAATGGTCGTATACCAGCTTGATCCTGCTTCTTAGCTCGTTCTGGGGATAAATATCTGTCTTTCTTCAAGATACTCAGAGATGCTCAGAACTCTGGTTTTCAATGGATAGATGATTGTCATATTGCTTTCGAACAATTCAAAGCATATTTGGCTTCACTTCCCCTCCTCTCAAAGCCCATCTAAGGAGAGATATTATATATTTATTATCCAATGACAGATAAGAATGCGCTTGCCCTGGTATTCTCAGCAAGGAGACTTCGTTCATACTTCCAGGCTCACACTATCGACGTCTACCCACAACTCCCTTTGAAGGCTATCATACAAAAACTAGAAGAGTTAAATGGTTAATAGAATAGGGAGAACTTGATATCAGTTATTTACCGCGTCCAAACATTAAATCACAGGTGTTGACCGACTTTTTGGTAGAATGAACAATGCCTACCTCTGATGACCACCCTCTTCTCTTCCATGGTCACCTCAGTTGACACTATACGTAGACGGAGCATCCGAAAACTCAGGAGCTAGTACAAGAATACTACTCATCTCCCAAAAGAAAGACATTTTGGAGCACAAACTTCGTTCAAAATACCAAGCCACCAATAATGTTCTCGAATATGAAGCGTTTGTCACCGGATTAAAGCTTTTCATCAATTATGAAGTACAAAACATAATTATCTACATTGATTCTCAACTCATCGCGTCCCAAGTAGAAGTAGAATACGACGCTCATAACTCACAACTGGTGCAGTATCTCAGTCTCGTAAAAACACTTCTCGCCCAAATTGAAACATGTTAGTTCATTCACATACTTCGGAAACATAACACCCGAGCCGATGCCCTCTCCAAACTTGCAACTTCAACAACTGGAGATCTCTATAAAAGAATGTATATTGAGGAGATACATTTTCCTAGCATCCATGACCCATAATTGATATTGTCTATAGATGATCCAAGGGAGTCATCTTGGATGGATCCCATCATCTCCTTCCTCCAAGATGGGACACTGTCAGATGATGGTACTACATCAATTTGCATCTGACGCATGACTGTCAACTTCATCCTTATAGGGGATGAACTGTATAAGAAGACATTCGTAGGTTCATATCTTAAGTGTCTTCCTCCATCTGAAGCTGATTATGCTCTACAAGTAATTTCATTCCGGAATATGTGGGGAGCATCTTGGTGGCAGGGCACTGACTCTTAAAATAATGAGGCAAGACTTCTATTGACCTAAGATTAAACAAGATGCATTAGAGTTTGTGCAAAAATGCAAGAATTGCCAACTACACTCTAATCTTACGCAAGCACCGCCAGTGGAACTCACATCTTTCCTGAGTCCTTGGTCTTTCACCCAATACGGGATAGATATCATGGGGTCTCTTTCGATAGCTACTGCACAATGAAAATTCATCATCTTAGTTGTTGACTACTTCACCAAATAGGTAGAAGCAGAGCCTCTTACCGAGATCACTGAGACCAATGCCAAACAGTTTGTCTGAAAAAAACATTATCTGTTGCTTTGGGCTTTCCGCAAAAATTATCAATGATAATGAGACTCAATTCACTGGAAGATTCTTCACATCATTCTGTAAGGATCTTTACATTCAATTAGTGCACACTACTGTGACGCATCCCCAAACGAGTGGACAGACAGAGGTGACAAATTAAACGGTGCTCAAGAGGTTGAAGCCTCATCTTGAGAAGGCTGGTGGGGCAATAGGTAGAAGAGCTGCATAGTCCTCTGGGCCTTGTCGGCACTATTTTTGGTGTGGGGTTTGCCCGTAAGAAGCTGTCGGTAATCGGAATTGAAATCCCGTTGCCCGCTTCGGAAGGACATTAAAAAAAATTTTAATTTTGAAAAAGATGAAGTCAAACTGACCCCATAATTTTCATAGTTTAGATGAAAGAGCACTTTATCTCAAATCCTGTATCTATCCCAAAGGATGAACACAAGAATTGAGGGTGAG
>JXCR01095954.1:29627-41026 GCA_002079205.1 Phalaenopsis hybrid cultivar | reverse complement strand
AGTACGCGACATATATATATATATATATATATATATATGGAAAAATTTATCATTTGTATTCACAGATCTTACACCTAACATTTTGGTGTGATGTACTTTAGTTCTAAAAAGTTCATGGTTGTGGTATTTATGATGTGCTGATAAAGATTAGAGGGTTGTGTATGTAAATATGAAAGTTTAGATGTAATATATGTAAATACTGAAGAATATTGTGTCATGTATGTAAATGCCCCTAATATATATGCTGACGAGATTTCTTCAGAGAAAGGATTTAGATACATGCAGATGGAACTGGCATCATTGCTTGCTTTAGTTGACAATATCCTATCAACAAGGCATTCATAAGCGGGAGTAGTAGGTTTATGAGTTGAAAGATGATTCTCTCCTTACATCAATATGAGGTTTGAAATTTTTTCTTATTCGTGCCTTCTCCTCTAATTTTCTATGTTCTAAATAATGCATTGTTGACCTTTGAAATCTATTTACAAATGGGCTATCGTAGTAAATAGGTGCAATACAAGTTTTTCCAAGTTTCTATTTAATAAGACTAATAAAACAAACAATTTATGTGAAATCTTATGAGTATTGGTTCTGAACAACAACATGACAGATTAAGGTAAAATTAAAAATCATATTTCTATTTTTGATGGGAGTTATGATCTTAAGAAAAGGTTAATTTGGACTGCAGATGAAAATCAAGACTCAAAGAACTACGATGCAATTTGACAAGGTGCTGCCTAACTTCTTACAGACTAAAATGAAATCAAAACTCAAAGAACCATGATCTTTTGGTGAACATGAAAATCAAATGTCTAATCAGATTAAGCATTACAATAATCTAAATATCATGGGAGGTACGTACGAAGGCCTAGCAGTAAAAATGTTAGTTTATTTTAGACTAATTTCTTAATATTATTTGTTTCACTGAATATGATCTTAAGCAAAAGTTTAAGATTGACTTAAGCTATTGTAGTTGTAGGAAATATAATAACCGCTGCCATTGACTCTAACATTGACCACTCTGATCCAATGCATGATATTTAAATCTTTATTATTTATTTATTTTATATATAATCATTAATATTTATTTACATGCCACTTGAACTTTTTAAATAATATTACAAAATATGACAACTTGTGTTTCCATGAGTAGCCCTAATTAATTTCATGCCTTCCTTCTCCCCACTCCCGTGAATTTGACATGCTTAAAAGAGCATTTTACCTGTTGCTATTATGGCATTAAAAATTTGCATCCTTTTCTAGTCATGCATCGGGTCCGGGAGTCATCATCCCTCGACGATATGATTGTTATGAAAATATGTATAAAATTTTATTTTGCATTCACAAAAGGAAAAATTAAGATACAAACAATTATAAATCTAACAAAATAGAGTAAATAATGAAAATATATAGCTTTGGAATATTTTTAGGACGTAGGGTCTCATATTGTCCATTAATACATACAACTCAGTAAATATCTTGTATGTGTTGAAAAGAGGTAGAAGAGAAAAATAGATAGTGATGAGATTTGAGAGGTCTTAGGGATCGCGTACTAAGCTTGAACTTCCGATGAGCAAAGAAGAAAAAAAATGGCTCAGAGGAGATTTTCAAATTATAGTGAGTGAGAGAGAGAGAGAGAGAGAGAGAGAGAGAGAGAGAGAGAGATTGGAAAAATCCAAAATCCTCTCTTTTATGTTTTTTACTTTCTTTTTGTGCTTAAAGGGGAAAATATATTTAGTAAGGTACAACACACATTCATGTTGCCTTGATGAAAAGACCGTAACGTTGATGTTAAGCGGCATCTTTAAAGAAGGATGGGTCTGCAATCTTGATGGTAATGATGACATTCCATAATAGTCGCCCCTCCCTAAGTGGGCTAGGTCATCTTCTTAGAATAAATAAGAGATTCAGCCACTTCGATAGGTGGGTTCGATTTAGCCAATTTGACATATTGGCTCGATTCGACCACTTTGGTAGGTAGGCTTTGCTTTTGTTCTTTTTCACTCTTTTATATCTGAAGGAGTCACCCGTTTGATATTGTCCTATCATTCCCTTTTCCAAGTAAATCACTCCTCCGAATCATATGGATAGTCTAGAGAAAGGAGAAATCGAAAGGTAAGGACATGCGACAATGAAGACAAATGAGAGAAAGAACATGGAGAACTTTCATATAGCAAACCTCATGAGGATAGGTCAAGCATGTACCTCTAAATATGATCAAATTTGAAACAATTTGTGGCAAATATCCACGAAAAAATGCCTAGGAAAGCTATCCACAACCAGAGGTTTCAGTGTATTTTTTATTCTAGAGTCAAGACGAACTCTCAATGGAGCATATCTCATTGAAGAATACTCTCGATTAAAGGAGTCATGCTTACATTTAGGTGATAACTGGTAAAAAGTGTTAAAGGATAGTTATTTTGCAAAGAAATATTTCGATGCTTTTAAAGCTCCTGCTATGCCAGGGTGTGAAGAGTGAGTCTCTCACAGTTCCACATGACTAACGGACTTATCTGCATATGGAGCCTACGAAATAACTAGCTCATCCTGATAGGATATCCCGATACATCAAAACACATCAGGATATAAGGGCAGTAGACAAATCATCGTATCCTAAATGAGTGAATGAGTGACAACTCATCGATAATTAGGTCATCAAGATGATATCAACGACAACAAGATGAGCGACAGAGCTCAAAGTGAGTAGTTAAAGGAAGGGAGGAGCAATCCCTAACATGTAGATGTAGCCAAGTCGGGGCAACACAGACCCATCATCTCAAGCCGTTAGGACCATAAGTCTACACGATTGTAAAGATAGTCAACCCAACATCTTCAGAGATCCCTAGTTAGCAATCTATGAAATGCATCATCAATGGGGACCTTAGTAGCCCCAAGGTCAAAGGAAAAAAAATTATATCCTATGGCTATCAGTGGAGCTTCAAGAGGTGAGACTTATACCCGTCAAAGTGGTAAGGATGCTGATGGAGTAGAAAGAAAGAGAGATGTACAACTATGAAGCTGGAATGCTCCTAACAAAGAACTTACACCCTGTCTCAGTTCGAGAACTTTCAAGCGATCTATGCGCACTAGACACCAATCGAACTAGAAATCTATGTTGGGTTAGTGGGGTTGACAAAGCATGAGGACTTCTCCTCGAAACATCCAATGATGCATTTATTTATCATTGAGCATGGAAACCCTATTAATTATGACTTAGGTTAAAGCCATCCTAGGCAACCCGTTTTAAAACCAACCCGTAAGCCATACAGGAAAGTAAAGTCAGATTTTTAAAAATCTTGAATCTTTTATTCATAAATTTTAATTCAAGTTAGAATTTTATTAGGATTTTGTAGAAAAAATTTTATAGATTTAGGTCCTTAAGGAGAATAAGTTATAACGCTTGGTTCCAGGAAATCCACAAATTATGAAGGGCAAAGTCAATCAAAGCATGCAAGAAAGAGAATAAAGCAAGTCAAATATAAAATAATAAGAGATGGTTGTCGCTGGATCAACGACATATCCCAGAGAAGAAAAAGGTGGTCAGGCACCGCATAAGTACATGCATGGTTTCAATTCTATACAAAAATGTGATTTAGAATTAAGAAGTGGGACACGTGCAAGTAGCTTCTGGTCCTCGTCACGTGGTTCTACTCGTCTGACTCATCAGAACCCGTGTCCTTACCTTATTTTTAACACACACTCTCCTAGGGACTCTAAAAATACATAGGAAAAAGAAAAAAAAAGGACTCAACCGGCATGAAAATAACCTTAGGGGGAAAGTCAACAAACATGCAACACATAATCCATGTCTGGTGGGAAGAGCAAAGCAACACCTGTAGAAAAGTCTTAGTCATAATCATCATGTTGCTCCTCCCTGTTGCACATGATGTGTATATTTATGGCATGGCTCCCTGCAAGAAGATTAGTTTAATATACTACCATGCATATCAAAATAATAAACATGCAAGCACTCCTAACGCAAGAAAAGGTGATGACTAACTAATGCAATTAAACCAACAGAGAACAATAGTCAAGACATCGAAAAAGACTACCTAGAGCCCTAGTCCTTAGCCTAGCACACCATCTAACATAGTGTCCTAACCAGCATATAAGTGAGTGCAGGGTTATGTCAGTAAGATGGCATATGTTTTGTCAGAGCCGTAGTCACCGGGCCCATCTTAAGGATCCAATGATTCTAAGAGGTGTCACTAGACAAGGTCACTCATGTAATGAGATTGCACACGTATGCGAAGATCTAGCTATAATGTCCAAGCAAAGTATGCAAGTAGTTTCAAAATAGATTTTGAAAGTATAATGCATTTATAAAAAAATATAAATTTTTTATACTTTTAAAATTCTTCCTAGAAAAGAAAAACTTAAGGGGCACCTACTAGATCCCTTGGAACCTTAGCACAACATACACATGCTAGTCTCGGCGTGGCAACTAGTATTGCCCTGCTGAGGCATGCTCATTGGCAATACTCGAGACCCTATCGTGACCAGCGGAGGGTCACTCATGTAATGAGGAAGATTCATTGTTGAGACAAATGAGATTGCACATGCATGTAAAGATCTAGTACGGTGTGACAGTGCAAGGTGATATCATGGGATTCAAACATTCGTTATTGGTATACAGTAATGTATGTCAATGATGAATGCACTGACAGTGCGCTGTAATGTATTCAAGACATACAACACAAGTGCAAATGAATGTGCCGTGGAGGCAGTGACTCAAAGATGGGTATGTCATGGAGGCAGTGACCCATAGAGTGGGGTTCCATCAAGGCAGACCAAAAGGGTGGGTGTGCCGAGGGGGCGATGATCCGTAGGGTGTGATTTCTGCGGAGGCAGTGACCGGGAGGGTGAACAATGATAGTCCGAAGCGGTGTTATAAGAAGTGAAGAAATGTAATTCTCGATATAGAGAACTACATGTCGGATGGACTTGAAGACAAGCTATCCATTATGTGGACACATGAGTATCGAGAGCGAGTATGTTAGAACAGTGACTCAAGCAGACCCAAACATGCGGGTGACGCAACTTGGAGAGTGCCATACAAAACAATCCTATAGAAGTGCACAAGTGCAAGTGCAAACATACAAAATATGGTGTACCGTGACATAGGGGTGTCGAAGAACGAAGGTGTAGAGTAATGTGCCGATGGGAGGCACCCGTACTCATCAAAAACATATGAAGGTCTATGCTAGCAAGATCACTATTAGAGT
Organism: Phalaenopsis hybrid cultivar; assembly: GCA_002079205.1. NCBI lineage: Eukaryota > Viridiplantae > Streptophyta > Magnoliopsida > Asparagales > Orchidaceae > Phalaenopsis > Phalaenopsis hybrid cultivar. The sequence goes on along the minus strand of JXCR01095954.1, from coordinate 35,801 downwards.
GTGACGATGAATATGCAAATTCACTCAATGTGAAAATCATGCGATCAATGAAACATATCAAATGCAAATGATCGACCGATCAATTAGACCAGGGAAATTCCAATTGACTATGTCGACCGAAGAGAGGCAATTGGGTCGGAGTGTGCAGCATCGATCAATCACACTGATAGGAGATAGTTGATCAGGACAAACTGTGTGACCGATCGACTAAGGATGGTTAGTCGATACGATCAGGTTAGTGGTGGCAGATCGATTGAATGGATTGTAGATGCTCGATGGGGTTGAAGTGTGTGTTCGATCGATGATGGATGGTTGATCGATACAATTGGGCTAGTGACAGCACAGATCAACCAAATCGACAGAGCGAGTTCGATAGACCAATCAGGCCAGAGGCGGAGTCGATCGATCATGTGAATGGACAAGATGGTCGATTGAACTAAAGTAGGTGGTTGATCAATGAAACATGCAAAAAAGAACAGTTTTAATTCACATTTAAAATCATGTTGAGCACATGATATGAATGCAACCCCGAAATCATGATAAGCACACAATATGAATGCAACCCTATGCGAAATAAAACCTGATTAGATTTGACGATGAATCGCGCTCTTCCTAGCGAACTCACGAGAAACCTAGGGTGAGAGGATGGAGAGGTATACCAACGCCATATTTTGCTAGGCAACATGATGTCCACCTCCGTTTGCATGACGCTGGATGGAGAATCCTTCACAATGAGGATTCTCCGTGACCGAAAAGAAGACGATTTAAGGAATGCCCTCGTCTTCTCGGCTGGTGGATTTCAAACGTCCATCTGGATCAAATCACTAAGGCAAACAATGGGACTAGTACAACCTTGGCTTTTGGATTTTGTCCTCAAACAAAAAAGGTAGGTTCTGCTCTTGGATGTTGCAGAGAGTATACAAAGCACCTAATTCTATGGAGCTTCCTCTAGAAACTCAAAAAATCTAACTTAACTTCTCAAACATCTAGACTTAGGGAGCTCAGAATGAAAATCAAAAGAGATTAAGGAATTTCACCTAAGCGGTGGTTGATTGACGTGCTTCTCTCATAGGAAGAAGTTCTACTCACTTGAGAGAATGACGAACTCACAAGAATTTGCCTTCTTCAAGTGAGGAAGCTCTCCTCGCAAGAGAGAATAACAAAGTCACCAAAGTTTGCCTTCCCCAAAGTAGTGAGGAAGCTTTCCTCGTCGGCTCACTGGAATGTTGCCGGAGACTAACAATTTGACCAAATTCCTTCTTCCAAGTGATGCGGAAGCTCTCTTCGTTGGAGAAAATAAGGAAGTTGATGGATTTCTCCTTCTCCAAAGCAGTGAAAAAGATGTCCTCGTAGTCTCACAGCAAGTCGTCAGAGATGAGGAAGATGACAGGAAAAGAGGAAAACAAGTTGAGGAAAATGGAAGAAATGGGCTTGTCGTGGCTTCTCTTTAAGAAAGAAGAAGAAGCCCCTTCAAAAATTCCCTTGGAAGCTCGTTGATTACTCTCCCTTCAGCCTTCCTCTTCCTTAAGCTCCCCCGGCAACACTTGACTTTCACAGCTCGATCTTTTCATCAAGACACAGCCGATAAGTGTGGTACATAAGAAAATATAATTTTATATTTATTTTCTCTCATATATAATAGGAAGACCAAATGGGATTGAAATGACTCTTTACTTCCAATCTCACTCTCCCATTCTCTCTCCCTCTAAAAGCTAAACTCACGATCTCTCTATCTTAGCTTGCATTTGGGCCACCGTTTTGGGGTTTTACATTTTCAAAATGCGATTTTACATGTTTGCAAGTCGGCTTTTTGACTCTTTTCAGTGTTGGTTGTCTATGTAATGGAGAAAGCGAGAACGCGGGGAAACTTATGCGTTACACGGTGGAGACTCTATTTTGGTTGCAAAATCCCGTAGCTACCATTTCAAAAATGTCGTTATCCCTCCCCATGTCCTCAATAATACCCTTGATTCGTCTTCTCTCCCCCCAACATCATTCTCTTCCACTGCAATTTTATGGCAAAACTCGACACTTCTGTTCCCATCGTCGTCGTCTCGTTTCTGCATGTACAATGCCTCCCCTTTTCTCTGTTCTTGTGGTTTGATTTTGGTATTTCATTACTTTGTTACTTCATTTAACTATGTATTTCTCGTTTTACTATCTGGTTGTTTTAGATATTCTAATGTTTTGGTGGCTTTGTTTCTTTAGTAGTTTTGGTATATTCGTATGCCTCATCTTTTTCTTTGCATGTTAGAACAGTGATTGCATTTTCTTTCTCTTCTAATTGTTTCTTCCTTTCTCTTCTTCAATCTGGAATATAATGTCATGGAGAGTTTTATGAGTATTGTTTATTCTTTTTAAAGCATATCCATGAGAATCAGTTTTGAGCTCTTGAAAAAAAATCTTAATTTAAATGTTAGATCATTATTTACATTTCTCATTCCTCTTCTTCAATCTGATAAAACATTTGATTAAAAGAATTATGAGAATTTTGGGTTCTTTTAAAAATATATCTATGAGAGTTTGACAAACTGTAGCAACTATGTCAATTACATGTTGTTGGCATTAATTTTTTATGCCACGTGCATAGAATATTCGCTTGAACAACCTTTGCACTATATGGAGTTATATGTATTACTTGTTTCATTATATTTTTTTGCCTAAAGGTTTAAGAAAGAAATTATCTTCTATGACATCAAATTTTTTTCAAAGTAACGACGAAGGCAGAAAACTTCACATTATTGTTTGAAATAAATTTAATTTGTCTAAACATTGTGCTGATCTTGATCATTCCTCTTTAGCCACTATTAATATTTATGTAAAATCAAAATTATTTTAAAATTTTATAATTCTAATTATATTGTCGAACTAGTGTTTTAATCATTATAATTCTATTCGAAAAAATTCTCACTTCAAAGTTTCTCCTTTTTTGAAAGATTTAATAAACATGACTAATAGAATTAGACCTTCTTTAAATTTTAAAGTTAATCCACTAGTCATTTATTTTTCTTTTATAACTCAAAGTTTAAGAGTCTTCCTAATGCGACTAAAATTGGCAATGTTCTTAGAAATAATAATTGAAACTTTGATCTTTTTATCAATGCTCATGTTAATCTTATTAATGATATTGGTAAAATCTCCATTTCTTTTGGTAATTCTTATCTTTGGAGGAATGAAAGTAAGTGGTGTGATTAGATGGTCTAATATCTTTTATTACTCTTAATATCTTTTAAGTTTCATGTCACTCTATCAATATTTCATGTAAAATTCAAAAGAGATATCATCTACTTGTTTTGCAAATAACTATCTATTTTATTTGAAAATAAAAAGTATGATAGGATTTTTAAAAATAAATTCACACTTATTGATTATGTTTATTTATAATATTCATTGGATGATAGTTTATAAAAATAAGAATTGAAAATTTAATAAGAATTTACCTAAAAATATTATGGCACTAATTCTCTGGTTCTTCAATATCTTCTTCTTCTTTTTTTCGTTCTCTCTTGTTCTTCAATATCTTCTTCTTCTTTTCGTTCTTTTTTTAAGTTACTATTAGCTTCGTGTTTCCTCTATGTTTATTTATCGCTTATGGTTTAAAATAATTTTATTTTTATTAACTATTATTATTTGTTATTTATCAGTCTGTTAATATTGGATTTTGATTATATTTTTAGAGACTTCATTATTAATCAAAATATTTACTACTCTTTGATCTTTACTTTTTTGCTGAGATTTGGTATCTAAATTTAATTATCTTAGCCGATTTTCAAAATATAACTTTATATTCTAAAGTTTATAAGGAATGTAATTTAATAAGATTTTTCTATTTTTTACTTTTTTTTTTTTTTAATCTTCGGTTCAGTATTTTTGTCTTTGTTCTTGCTATCTATTTTTAAGGTTTTTTTGTTGGTGTTGTATGAGGTTGTGGTTATTGTTTTTGTTGTGTTGTTCTTTATTTGTTGTTAGTAATTGTTGCTTATTACAGTAATTTTTACTACTTGATCTTCATTTTTTGCTAGAATTTGATATTGAGAGTTAATAAATATCAGCCTTCCTTAAAATTCAATCAATTTCATAATATATTTATATATTCTTAACATTAGACAGAATTTTAATATTCATTATCATGTAAGTTCAAAACTCAATTTTATTGTTTGTTCACTCTAAAGGAGTTTTCAATTATAAGGTTTGTTTAGTTTGTGTATTATTTCTTATTTCTTTCTTTTCTTTTTCTTTTTTTTTCTTTTGATGGCTGCTCTCTTTGTCGACTTACAAATTTATTACCCTTAAGATGTCATATAAGAGTTGCTGATCTTTGCTAATGTGGATTTGTTGCTACTCTGTGTTCTAAGTGAATTTGTTGTTCAATCTATCAAGGGATGTTGATGTTGTATTGTTTGTGATTGTTAGCTGTCTTTTATTGCTGTTATCTTTTGATTTTGCTGCATTTTTTCTTCCTTTCCTTCTATTCTTATTCTAGTTTGTAATTGATTATTTTCCTCCATTAAAATTAGACCAAAAAGAGTGAGAGACCAAATCCGAAGGTATCTTACATATTCCCTTTGTTCAATTCGAATTATTTGGGCGTTNGAGAGTTAATAAATATCAGCCTTCCTTAAAATTCAATCAATTTCTTAACTTTAGACAGAATTTTAATCTTCGTAATCAGGTAAGTTCAAAACTCAATTTTATTGTTTGTTCACTCTAATGGGTTTTCAATTATAAGGTTTGTCTAGTTTGTGCATTATTTCTTATTTCTTTCTTTTCTAATTATTATTATTTTTTCTTTTGATGGCTGCTCTCTTTGTCGACTTACAAATTTATTACCCTTAAGATGTCTTATAAGAGTTGCTGATCTTTGCTAATGTGGATTTGTTGCTATTCTGTGTTCTAAGTGAATTTAATGTTCAATCTATCCAGGGATGTTGTATTGTTGCTGAATTGTTAGTTGTCTTTTATTGGTGTTATCTTTTGGTTTTGCTGCATTTTTTTTTTGTTTCTTCATTTCCTTCTATTCTTATTCTAGTTTGTGATTCATTATTTTCCTCCAATGAAACTAGACCAAAAAGAGTGAGAGACCACATCCGAAGGTATCTTATATATTCCCTTTGTTCAATTCGAATTATTTGGGCGTCCGATGCGATAGATAATCTATTAAGTTTGTAGACATGAGCATTGAGAATTACATAAGAAACAAAAAAGTCATAGAAAAGAATGGTTCCTGAAATCACAATAAATTGCTATACAAGATGCAATCATGGTGAAGATTACCAACATGAAATATGGTGTTGAGAAAATTAGGGCGAAGAAAAACAGTAATCGACACAAATTCAGAAGAACACAGAGATTTAACGAGGTTCGGCAAAGATTCCTACGTCCTCGGGAGCATAGCGGTGGCTTTTCACTATTCAGAAAAGAGAATACAGAATACGAAATTCAAGGATTCAGAGATAATCCCTAGAGTTACATACAAACCTAATTTATAACCCTAAAAAACACATAAAAAAGAAACATTGGGTACAATATGGAATTACCAAATTACCCCTGTACCACACCCCCAACCCACATAAGGAAACTCCCCTGATTTGGACAGAATCTTTCGCTCTGCTCCGCTCTGGATTTAGCACTGTCCATTTATGGTATATGAGTCATATCTAACAAATCTCCACCTTGGCGAATATCCAACCCCTTAGGAGAAATACATCATGGAGTTCCTTACATACCAGAAGTGGGTTAGACCACCATCCATCTCTAGCAAGTGCAAACATTCAACAAGTCTAAACAATGCAAGAACTTGTTGATGGTAACTGGCTTGATCAACATATCAGCTGCATTCTCATCAGTATGAACCTTCTGCAAAAGTATCTCCCAGAAGCAATCAATTCTCTGATTTTGTGATACCTGACATCAATGTGTTTGGTTCTCGCATGGTACACCTAGNCATGTGTTGGGGCAAGTACATTGATTTAACCCTCTTATTATCTTCTTAAAAGCTTTTTTCAAAAATTTACCTATGGGATAAATATCAAGCCTAACCATGGGTTAATGGCTGGCTTGAAACTCAACCCTAGGGTCTAAGGTGAATCAAGGTAGAGCTCATTTGACCATACCAAACTCAATTGGTTTAGATTTGATCATAAGTCCAAAAAGGTGCATGTGACCAAATCTTGT